>JAVCKT010021669.1:0-13992 GCA_032273925.1 Rhynchotus rufescens
TGTTGGTGATCCTAACGCAGAAATCAAATGTAGCAGAGATGAAGTACTTCTTTCATCTTTACAGACAATCTCTTCAGAACAACTATCATGCACTACATGTCTGCAGATTACTGAGCTACCTCAGTTTTATTTTTCTTTGTAACATACAACTGATCCCATTTTGTCTACTGTTAGTACCACCCTGACCATCCTTCAGCTTAAAAGGGCTGCACCAATGTGAATTCAAGGGAAAAAAAGAAGCAAGAAAAGAACTTCTCCATCAGAATGAAGAAAAATGGCCAGAAATACAAAAATATACATGAACAAAAATATATATAAACAAAAAAAACCTGAAACCAAGTAGAATGATGCAGAGACTGACAGAGTTCATTGTATCTAGCATGGAAGGCCATCATTCCCACATTTTTAAATTCTAACATATATTTTTCATGCAAGACACCAAAATTATTATTTCTTTCTTAATCATGGGCTCAAGTTCTAATTCAGCAACATATGTGTGTTTATCGAGAAGGCTGAAAATCCAGTAAGTAATGCAATTTTCCTGTTTTTTTACTTATTTGTTTATTTTCTTAACCATTTGAATTCTTAAAAAGCATTTCTTTCTTTCTGCATTTCAGAGATAAAATGCTCTAGCATGGAAGAGCATTGCTATTCCAAATCCGTAACTTTAAGCAATCTATGAGTAATGCTAACTAGTTTATATACAGACCTAGATATCTACTATTGCATTCAAAGACTGAAGGGTTACAATTGCACATTGTTCAGCCTTGGCATGGTTGTATACAGGGGAAAAAAAAAATAATACTTATGAATTACGTATTCTACCACAGTAAGCTATTTTACTATGAAATTTACTTACAGTCTAAATACTTAATTATTAATATTTTACATCTTTACTATAAGAAGAATTTCACTATTGTGCTATTATTTGTACAGCTTCTCATGTATTCGTTATCAGCTTGAATGATTTAAATTATCTTACACAACTACAGTAAGTCCTGGAATAGATGCAAGAATACATTGGAACACAGCACGTAAATTAAGACAGTAATCCCAAAACTCTATTTTGCATACTCACTTGAATAAAGGAGTTCCACAAACAACACATTTGTATATTCCTTGAGCTTTATGATGTATGTACTCCCCCTCAAAGGCACTGGGAAAACAACAACACTACATTTAAAAAATAAGCAAAGGATTTTTAAAAAAAAAATTAAATTAGCTAGGATTTTAGAAAATTATTATAGGAAAAAAGCACTTAATTTAAAAGTTCACAGTTGTTTTTTATTAAATGAAGCAAATAAAGCAAGCACAGAAAAAAGGGAATGTCCTCACTAGTTTGCCTTAGGAGTTATGTATCATGCGGAAGGAAGCAAATTGTCACACAGCTCAAAGGACAGAACAGCAACAAAAAGAAAAAAACTGGAATCTTCCTCTATTTGTATGGAGAAGTACAGCTTTTTGTAAATGGGGATTGTTTGAAATTTAGATTATCGTGGGCACTTCTCCAGTTTTGTGTTTACACAGTCTTTAGCGGTCAGTTGAGGTGCTAAAGCGCAGGCATGGAAAGCACCGGGGAATCTGCCATGGAGCGGACACGAAGAGCTGCCACTTGGTTAGCAGGGGATGGGCTGCCGGGTGACAGAAGCATTGCAGCTGAAAATGAAATAATTGCTCCACAACTTCAAGCTGTGTGCGCCTTATATTTTTAGTCGAAAAGCAATATTACAGCTTTAAGGGAATATTTTTCTAAGTTAACAATCTAAAAGGCTAGGAGGTCATTCATCTAATACGAATCAGCTGTGCTAGTCCAACAAAAAGCCTATGTGTTCGGCAGCTTGTTTTTATTATCCTTTCACCCTTTTTATGAGGTCCAATTTTTTTTTTTTTTATAAACAGGATTTTTAAGAATGACCTAATCGCCGATTGTTTGTGTGCATTAAATCATGTTGTTGGTCCCGTACACAACCGTGGGCCGTGCTGGAGGAGGCCGCGCCTCCATGCCGGGCCCGCGGCGCGGAGCGGAGCCGGCGGCCGCGTGGGACAAGGGGACAGTCCCCCAAAACCAGGGCCCCACCACGCACGGCAAAGAGCCCTTCCAGGTCATGAGTGAAAACAAGCAGTTACATCATTAGTACATTTGGATGAGAGGTAAAGACAGGGCGTGATGCCAAGCTCAGTGGTATAAATTAGACAACAAAAATGGTTAGGCCTTGGCAAGTTACCTTCATGTTGGAATCAGCTGAGAGAGACTTTATTCAATAAAAACAGTCTTGGAAGCAAGTCCTTTTTTTTTTTTTTTTTCCTCTCCCTCCAGGATTCAGGGCTGCCTTCCAACGACTAAAGCCATGTGAGGGCAGTTATTGAAAATTTTTGACATTCCAACCACAAATGAGCCAATAAATACCTTCTCCACATGTGCTTCAAAAAGAAATTGGAGTGGGGTGGAAAAGAACTAAATTATGCTATCTTCTTTCTGCAGCCAAAATGTCTATGCTTACAATGACCACCTTCAAACCTTCAGGTTGCTGGCACGAAGCCATTTCCCTCGTGGTTCTGCTTACTGTGATGTCTTCCAAAAAGTGTACCTAAACCACTATTACTTCCACACATTTTGTAGTAAACTAAAAACAGACCCTAAACATAAGCCCTGTGACTTTATAAGACATACAGTGTTCATTAAAAAAAAAAGTCACACAAGACCCCTGGCCTTGGCCTCCATGCTGCAGATGCTTGTCTGTTCAGTGGTGTTAATTTGTAGGGGTTAGTAAACAAGTGCAGAATTCCTGGAAAAAAAACGTTGGCGGGGAAGATGAGGAAGCAATAGGAAAAGGAAGGGGAGAAAAAGAAAGATGACTCTGTCTCGAGGGCTGGATTTCCTTCATCCGGCCTTACCTTTCCGTCCCTTTCTCCTGAGTGACATGGTACTGCAAAGGTGTCAGCCGCTTCCTCAGCTCCTCCTGGGAAAAGACCACCTTACAGTCCTTTTTATCCCTACATGACCCTGCAAAGGGAGAGGATATGGGAGAAGGAGCCTTTTTAGCTTAAATCCTGAATAATTGCTTTGGCAGACAGCCACAGCATAGCTTCTGCATTCACTTGTCAATGACCAGACCAGTCCCTAATGCACCAAGAATGGCTCAGCTGAACTGCAGCTGATTATTTCTTCAAATCCAAGTTTAAAAAGAATTTGGCTTGAGAGCCAGGTGATTCCACTGGAGCAGTGACAGTGTGCTACAGCCAAAGCCCGCGTGTGGGTTATATACCAAACCTTTGAGTGCACAATCATTCACAAGAAAGGAGCATTTTTCAACCATGAGAAGAAAAACAACCCTGCAAGAATAACTGCAACTGAAATATTCTTTACAAGACATCTATATTGGAGACTTACGGTAATGGGCATATGATGTTTAGCCACAACATGTAACAATTTCATAACCCTTTCAAGCAGCTTAAAGTAAGCATAAATCATTAGAATTACAATACATTTAACTGCTAGAATCCTGGCCCTTTCACTTTACAACAATAGCAATTGTATTTTTGCCCTGTTGAAGCACCAGAATAGGACCCCTCAGCAGCAAGTCATTTCTTTATACAAAAAGTTGGAGCTTCAGCAGTCACACCACCTTAAAAATTAGGGCTGGCTTTAAAATTACTCTCCTTGGAAAATCTCATCTTATATTTTGCTTAACTCACACAGAAAATCCAAGGAGCATATAGAGATTACAGTGAAAAGCATTTGTATAAGGCAAAAATTCTCATCACACCAGAAAAGAAATATAATAAGGTTGCTTTTGAGAAGGAAAACTCCCTTAGTAATAACCAAAATTACCAAATTTTGAGTTAACTCTGATAATGACTTGCAAAAATGAGCTGACAAAATATAGCAGTTAAAAAGCACTCTAATTATGACAATAATTAAAATATGGTACATTTAGAAATAAACAGTTCTGACAAAAATATTTTTTGCAAGTAATGTATATGCACTCATAAAAAGACCAATTGTGTTTCCAAAGTAGAAGGAACAGAGCTACCCATCTGTATGTCATTTAGTACAGGAGAGGCAATGGCAGGTTTAAATTACATGGTATTGGATTGCAATTTCCTAACATTGGATGCTTTTCTGCTTTTTTACCTTGAGTCATTACTAAGGAGTGTTCATAAAAAGTAGCTTAAAGCACAGATGCTTGCAAATCATTTAAGAAAAGATGTTTCTTTCTTCCTCCCCCTCTTCTTTTCTCATTTTTTTTTTAATGTGTGGGGGTGGGTGAATAGGGGAGAGGGAAGAAGAATAATGCTGTTGGTCACTACTGACTAACCCTAGGAAGTATTTTCAGAAAGAAAAAAAAAGTAAAATTGAAAACATCTGATTGAAGTAAATAGTGCCAACATAAAAAGCTTTACTAGTGAAAGAAAGGTATTGAAAAGAGACTTTATTTCATAGATTAGAAATTACTTTTGATCTAAACATTCTTAAAAACAGATTGTTTTCCACTCTGAGCCATCTCATTAGCTGTGCTGCAGAGCCTTCATTTTAATGGCAGGCTTTGAAAGAGCGCTGCTGTATGCCTTTGTTAGCCTCAATCTTATTTGGGAGAGGGATAAAGATTTCATTCCAGGTCTCTTTGTTTGTCTTTCAAGAACCACTAAAGCAGTATTCACACAAATTTTACAGGAATGTGCCCTGTGCCATAGCTTACAAATTATTTGGTTTTGGTGCACTTAAAGGTCACCTTTCAAATTAGCAAAATTTTCCTACATCCTGGCTTTTCAACCTTAAATGTAAATATTGTTTCCTAACTGTAAGTGAGGTTTGTTCTTTATAACATTTGGTTGCTTATTTAAAGATGTCAAACTTTGGAGGTTTTTATTCTCAGAACGTGCTGGGCTTTCGGCTAATAAGTCTTTCAAACTGCAGCTAACGGCGAAAGAAAGCATATGCATTATATAAATAACTATTGTTATGTTGCATCCTGCCGCTCAGAAAGAAACCGTTTGAGTTGGCTCTTCATTTAAATTTTCATATTAAAAATCAGTCTAAACAGCAGCAGTGGATCTCACAAACCAACGTCTCCTCACTTTTAAGACCTCCAATTATTTTTTCAAAAGTTCAATTTGCTCTTTAAATGTTCAAAAAAGCAACCTGGGGATAACTTGACCTTCAAAAAAAATGGGAAAAAGTGTTTTAAAGAAGAGCCAGTACTCCCCTTTTACTCTCCTAGAATATGTTTTTACCTATTATAGAAATGTAGCATTCGTCACTCAATATCCTATTACACACACAAAAAGTCTATATGCTGCTTGGGCCACGACACAGATGAGAAGTAGGAAGCAAGTTATAAAAGATTTGTCCCTGTTGTTTTTAATAGTTAATTGCATGTTTCATGAGACAGACAGGCATTCATATGCACAGAGGCATCTTGCTGATCTGCCTGGGAGTAAACTGCAACCTACCCTGCCGCTGGGCTTCTTAGGTTTGCAGTTTAGTGGAGCACCAGCAAAAAGCCACAGTTGCAGTACAAATCATGTAGGAAATCTCTCTGTGCACCACTCAAGAGCAGTGCAATGAGGAAGGTGCTTGCAAGGTGCTTGCAAGGTGCTTCCCCAAACCAGGAACCTGCTGTAAGCAGGGCACTGAAACTGCAAAAACTTTTTAGGCAACTCAGGGATAAAATAAGGTTCATAGTTCATTTGCAAGTCATACATACATGGCAGAAGAATGAATAAATAAATAAATAAGAGTAATCGGTTTTGCAAATGCTATGACCTCTGTTTGGATGCTGAATTGACATTAGTTGGTTCTCTGGAGGTGACTCTCGCAACAGTGACTTTAAGAAGAGCCCGGGGCAATTCCAAACCGTTCAGTTAAATCCTACTGTTCAGAGAAGTGAACAGGGTCTTGCAAGCGCAGACAAAACTGCATTTACAGTTCTGCTCAGCCCCCTCCAGGCCTCTTTTACTGCAGTGCACACACGGATGCTACTGCAAGCCCTGCGCCCAAGCCGGCCTTTCTGGGCACTGCACCTCAGTGCACTCGTTCTTGCTGCTGCTCCCTAGAAAAGCCCCGTGCGGGCAGCTGTGTCCAAAACCAGGCACAAACGTCTCCATTCTAGGCCAGCTATTTTCAGCATCTTTGCCAAAAGTTAGAGCAGTGCTAAAAGCTGTTAGATGTTGGAATAAGATGGGAGTCTTCTGAACGCAAATGCCAGTCTTGCACATCTTAGTCTTGCGGATCTTAATGGAGAGACATTAAAAAGCTTCAGGAGAGTGTAAGAAGCAAACAGGAAGTTTGGGACCCCTCATTTTGTTTTAGGAATGGGCTTTCTGAAAAGAAATGTAATGTCCTGTCTACTCAGAGGCTACACACATTTTAGAGTTCAGCTCTAGAGTCCCTCTCTTTAAAAATGAAGTGTACAGCAAGTATTTTTGGGATGCTGACCTGATAATGAAGACATTAAGCATCTCACTCCACATACAAATTCCGATTTTCAACTGACCTTTTCCAAGCCATGGCTCACAATGGGGCAAACACCAGTGCAAGCCACTTCCCTCAATACAAGAGATCACAAGACAACTGGCAACAAGATACATCCTGACAGACTGACACCGGTGACCAGACCCCTACTCCCCACCACAGGCCCTTCACCTACTCCAGTGGCCTGAGGGTGTCCCTTAGTGTCTGCCATGCCCTGCATTCTCTTGGCGTTTTGCCCCAGGGCTTTCCTTCTTTAAATGTTCCTTTGAACTGTGCTAATGAATTTATGTCTCGCTGCTTCTTATCAGTACTCGGAAATGAACTCAACTCCTCGACCTCGTGGAAGACACAGCTTCCATTTTCCTCCTTCTGCACATGCCCACGTTCCGCCAGCATTAATGGACATTACAGTCATGAGCTGAGCACATACCATTAAGACTTCCTGAATTAAATACAGCAAGACCAAATGTTCCAGCAGAGCACAGCCATATAATAAATCGGGCTTCCAGTTTTCAGTACTACTTCTTTTAATATACCCAAGCATTTTTTCTAGGGGCCTTCCAGCTCATTTTATTTTTCATATACCAGCACAGCCCCAGCCCTGCAGCGTGACCTGTGTGGGCAGACCCTGGAGAATACGCAGAGCTCCAGGAACTACAGAAGGTCTGTGAATGTAAATCATATCACAGGATCTGGCTCTAAATACACATCTCTCTGCTTCCCAAAGCCTGTCCCCTCATAAGTGGGTCATACCTTACTCCCCAAAGGTAAATTATCACAAACTGATGATTAAAGAATCCGGCAAGGGCAAAAAAAAAATGTATATGTATTTCTTTGAATAAGTATCCTTACATATGCTTGCATGTGACTAATTCTCAGTTTTATGAAAATTGGAATCTCTCATTTTCATTATTTCAAGTTTTACAAATTCAGTTTTTGTCTCTTGTTTACACTTTTGGCTCTCCCTCCCCCGAGGCGAAGGAAAACGGACAACTCCGTTTCGCTCCTATTTAGTCTGTTCTTGGGGAGCCCGGGCGTGCAGCCCTGTGAGGAGGGATCCTGCAGGGATCTCCTCCTGCCACCAAGCCAGGAACTGCCAGGCTAGTCAAAAAAAAAGAAAAGAAAATCCTCTTGAAAATGTAAATCAATGGAAACAGTTTTATTGGCTTGTGAGTTTGAAAACATTACTTTTCAAAACCTGCATTTGACATAATCGATCTTTTTATAATTCTATATATTCTATAATTCACAAGCCATTTCAAATTACCCGAGCATGCTGCTCACTAGGACAGATACTGCAAAGCCGGGAGGTCAAGTTTAAGTAAAATCCAAACTTTGGCATTAAAAAAAAAAACTGTAAATGTTTTACATATTGAAAAACAGATCTGTGTTTCTTCTCTGTGGGATGGCTCCTCTGCTTTCTTGCTGTAGGTAGCTACCTCCCACCCGCTGCTGAAATACCATTTGCAGTTTCATGCAAGCATTAGGAGTAATGGGGCAAAGACCATTTCCACTATATTGCGCGTTGAAAATCCAAAAGCCGGATACCAGGACAGCAGTTACAATTTTGGGTCAAATGTCATGTTCTATCTTAAAAGAACAACAACAAAAAATTAACTGTCTTTTAAAAAAATGATGTACTTAACACCCAAGAGGCTCATAGAGCCGCCAGGGAGGGGCAAGCCAGCCCTCTGCAAATTCACAACCTTCCCGTGCAATCAAATCACAGAGCTCTCACATTTGTTTTTTCACTTCTGGTCATCACCATGGCTCATATTTTATACAAATGTATAAATTTTGAGTCACCATCACAGATCTCCCACATAAGAAAACAGATTTCTCAAGAACTAACTCCTCTCCTTGCCCCAAATCCCAACTAATGAATCTCCTTTGTGCACTTGTTTTCCGTGCAAACGAAGGTGTTCTGGAACCGCTGTTATCCCAGTACGGCAGAATCTTTGGGAATGGAAGCTGACTTCTTGTTCCCTCCAAACTGCAAGTGTTTCCTGCAGGTTATAGGTGATACATGAGCAAAAGGGACATTCTTTGGGAAGAAACCCGAAGTTGCCTTCCCTCTCCACCAGTGTAAAAAACATGCAGCAAAAGACCTAAGTGTTTTGTGTCATGGGAAAGGGGAAGGAAAAGCAGCTTCATGTAGCCTCTCTGGAGTTGTCCAATTCCTATCTCACAGTGTCACCACCAGCCAGAATCTTGGGCTCTCATCCTTCCCAGCCCTTAAAACTTGGCATGTGAAGGTCACCCCACGCTGAGTGGAGGCAGGAGCCACTTCCATAGGCTCCTTCTGCCAACACTGCAGAGCTCGGCATGTGCGGCCGGCGGGAAGAGCAGCACCTGGAGCAAAGTGCACATGAAGCTCCTGGTGTCCTCAGGTGCCACTTCTGCTGGGATGGCCAAGGAGGGAGCGCGGGGCCCTGACCTATTCACCTTCTCTTCGATGCAAACCAGGCAAGACAAGATCAAGATCTATCAGTGTGGCGGTGGGGGAGGCAGCGTTCAGAGTGATGGATTTCTCTCCCTCTCTTCTCCAACAGATAAAGGGACTTTTGTTTGGCTGATATGATCCTAGCACCTTTCTCAGGCACTGCATTTGTTTAACTTAAAAACAAGGAAGGCAGAGACCCTGAGCACTCTGTATCAGGTCAATTTGTGTCTGAATCGATAAAGGGCTGCTCAGCCCACAGAAAGTCATTTTATCAACAGCAGAATTAAGCTGAATTTAATAAAAGTGGCTTATGCTACCTTTTGCATTTAAGACATTTCGGCGAGCCACCAAAATCAGTTTATTCACAGGGCTTTAATAAAGGCTTAGCCTCCAGCGGAAGCCGCTAAAGCGGCGGCGGTTGCCGCCGTGGCGCGGAGCTCATGGCGGCGCTCGCCTCTGGCCGAGTCCTCCTGCCGCTTCCCCCCCGGCGGTGAGGTGTGGCTGGCGAAGTGAGCGCTGCGGGCCGAGGAGCCGGCTGCCGCGCGCCGCACGGGCCGGGGGGGACAGGAACCCGGGGGGAGGCGGCGGCCGGAGCGGCTCCATCTCCGCTGCCCTCGGCCGCGGCCTCCAAGGAAGCCCAGGCTGCGGCTCCTGGCCGCACGGGAAGCCTCTCCGTGCGGACACGGGCAGGCCCAGCCTCCCTGCTCGCCCTCCTCCTGCTCCCGCCTCCCAGCGCGGGGTGCCAGGAGAGGAGCAGGCCCCACGGAGAGCCCTGCAGCTCCCTGCCTGCCCGGCCTGTGTCGGGATAGAGGTACAAAACCAGCCCCAGCGGTCGCGGACTGCCAACCTCTTCCCTCGGTGGGCTCCTAGGCTGCCCTGTCTACAAAATGCAGTCATGTTTTATGGATCAGGAAGGCCCGGCCAAGGCGCTTGACTGCCTCGGGAGGACCTAGCTGAGCCCTCCCATTGAGGATTGGTGCTGTGCTCAGCCCCACAGCTCACTCGTGACCAGGACCTGTGCTGTGCTCATCCCAACAGGTCACTTGTGACCAGGACCGGTGCTGTGCTCAGCCCAACAGCTCACTCGTGACCAGGACCTGTGCTGTGCTCGGCCCAGCAGCTCACTCGTGACCACGATCTGTGCTGTGCTCAGCCCAACAGGTCACTTGTGACCAGGACCAGTGCTGTGCTCGGCCCTGGCGCCTGATCCCGGGCCTACCCTCCGCACCATGCAAGGTCCCAGTAAATTCCAAGCATGCACATCCCCTGAGAGACCCCCTGGATCACCTCCTCCAGGACCTCCAAAGATATTCCTACTGACTTGACAGGGTCACGGAGCCATGGTCCAAACCTGCACCTCTTCTTGCTTGCCCTCCTTCAGCTTAGTAATTCGTAAAATCTCCTTCCCTTTTTGGGGCTGGCATCTCCCCTTCACACCTCCTTTTTCTCTGTAACATGGACTACACGCTCCACAGAAGAAGGTCAGAGCTGATTACTGCTTTTAATTGAAGGGGGAAAGTAAAGGCAGTCCTTTACTGTTACATGCAGAGAGCCTAATAACTAAACCAGTAGCTTTTCATGGAAGCCTTTAAAACACAGGAACACCGTTAAGGCTGAAACCTCATCTTTTACATACCCAACTTCAGCAGAAAAAGCAGGAAGCCTGAGTTGCACAGGGCACAGGAACGGAGCACAGGAAATTTATGAGCTCCCAGAATTAAAACATTCTTGCAAGAAAGGAAAAAAAAAGGTTTGTGGTGGGTCCTTTATGGGAGTAGGAAGGGAAGGCAAATGACCTTAAGAGATCCTTCAGGGAGCACATTAAGGAAGCGGGGCTGAGCAGAATGCCGGGAGCACAGGAAAAACCATCCCGTGCCGCTCGGTGCTGCAGAGCCACGGGGAAGCTCCAACATGGACAGGGCACCTCCCAGAGCCTTTGCTGAGCAGGGGAGCGAGGAGGAGCGCAAAGCGCCCCCAGATTGAGATGTTAAAGGGAAGGCAGAGCCGGGAAAGGCAAGAGGCAGCAAAGGGAGGCACTGAGCAGAACTGACCGTCTCTCTCCCCGCTAACAGGGGCCAAACCTTTACAAAGACTTGGGGTTTTTTAAACCATCCCAATTTTTGCAAGCATCGGGCACAATATGCACATTACTCACAAAGAGGAATCTACAAATACAATTCATTCCTCAATTAACTAAGATCTTCTAGATCAAATATTAGTATAATTTACAACGTTTGTAAACAGAGTTTGCTTTTTATTAAGCAAATGTAACATTGAACTTACCCCTGTAAAGGTACCTTTAGAAAGGTGCTTTTTTCCAGACATTTCAAAAACATGATAATGTGTCAGATTCTACTATCACAGCACTAGGAGGCAACCCAGAGATAGAAAGAGGCATTTAGATAAGAGCGACACGTGCACAGTTTAGCACACGATTTCCCGTTGTGCTCACACTGCACTCGTCTTCAGCGCTCTGTCCAGGCATGTGCCAGAAAATTCCCGTCCTTTCTGGGAGGCAGTGAACTCGGTAACGTGTCAGATTGTATTTTAAGTAGAAATTCTGCTTTTGTTGCCAACTGGTATTTGCTTTTTATTTAGTTTCTTAGACATAAGTTTTTGCCTTCTCCAACAAGTTCCGAAGACAAAGTACATCCAGCTTAGACCTGCATGACAAATTTAACCCCAGAGCAAATTTTTATGTCCAAGTTATAAACCCCAGAAAATAGGGATTTATAATGAAAACATGGACAGGCTCTTAAACATAGTTGTACTAGTGGGTCTTGCTATAAAACCTATCAGTCTCACTTTTATATTCTTTCAAAGCATGTGAAGAGAGATCCATAATACTCCATCTTCAGTGATACATATTTATGTATGGGAAAGTCACAACATATATTATGGAAATTATAGCTCTGAACATACAAGCATACAATATAAAAGCATTTAAACATACTTAGTTTCACAAAGTATAGTAAGCGTAAGTGAATACAGAATTTTGAACATTTTACACCAGGTTTTCTCCTACATTTTTGTCATGGCTAAAGACACATCTGGCAGGCACTAATTTCCCTGATAGCAGCAGTCTGAGAGTTCAGAGGGACTAATGCATATGAGTAACTCATGTATGGAAGTGTTTGCATGATCTGCTCCTGAAAGTGATCCTAGACGTGAACAGATTCCTGCTAAAAATCCAACCTCTAGACCCAGGGATTTTCTGTTCACTAGCTATTCATTTTAATTTTATGGAAAGATGTCACACTGTAACTTTGGAACTAACAAAGATTTAATAACATGATAAAATACTTAATAATAAAACAATAAAACAATAAAACAACAAAACAATAAAAATAATAAAAATAAAATACTGATAAAAATAATATTTAATAAAAGAGGCTATGAAAAACTATAGGCTATAGAATCTATAGGCTATAAATACTTATTTAATAAGGACTTACACCATATGCCCAGCACCATCTTCATACAGATGTACTGTAGCTTGCTCTACAAAAGTATGATTTCTTACTGATAGTTATTCTAGTAATTAAACACTTCACAACAATTTTATATTATCTATTACTTTATTATTTCATACACCTCCTGCAACAAATATTACCTAAATCCACCCCGTAATTTCTTTACTGTTACTTTTACTTAATTTTACAACTACCATAATTGTCCTTGATCTACAAAAGCAGAAAAGCCAAATTATCTCATGCAAAAAATGTGAAGTAAGCAGCACAACATTCAAAGTGTTAAATAAAGGTTTTTTTTTTTTTTTTTTAGGAAATGAGAGCCCATAATAATTAAAAGACACAGCAAAGCAAAATAAGATATTCTTGTTCTGTATATCTTGGTGGTCTGCTACAGAAAACACAGGCACATGGAATCTGCATAATCATTTTTTGTATCAGTTACTTGCTGGTATGCGCTAAAACCATTGGTTCAGTTTTCCCATTAAAAAGTTTTTTTTTTTTAATTAATTCTTATGAATGAATTAATTAAATCCTGGTAGATGCCTCCTCTGTTTCCAAAGAAATTCAGAGCATTCATCTCTAACAGAACAGGCTCAAGAAGAGACACTTCTAAATCACATGGAAAACACAGCGGAGCTGTAATCATTGCTGGAAATGAAGAAATCTTGAGCCAGGGCGGATGTAGCTTGTGCATAAGCACAGACTTATATGATTTGTGCCCAGCGCTCCTGCCTTTTTAAAAAATAATTTAAAATGTTCAAAAGGTCCCAGGGAGTACTGGTGTCTGAGTAACTCCTAAAGGGGAAGCTTTTCATATAGCTCTGGGTGTGCAAAACAATATATGGTTAGTGCCATCTACTGGGGACGTATGGTACTGGGCTGTCTCTAGACAGTGTCATATAGGAACGTATGGGGTGAGGTCAAGCCGTGCCCCAGATTTGCACATATTGAAATATTTAGGCCTCACTTCAGAAAAGGCGTATTTTTAAAATACAATTTGGAGGAATAGATCCACACTCCAGGTGTTAATATATAAATATATAAATAGAAAAAGAGCAAGTAAAAACACCTCCTTATCACGATGGTTAATTCGATTTATGAAGAGATTTGCTAGCCTAAATCACACATACTTTTATATTGGGTAGATTGGGATCCAAAGGCAAGACAGAAGGTTACCCCTATTCTAAGATATTTCTTGGCCTTCTAAGAAGGACATTATTTCATTCATATTTTGGAAATAACATTTCCATTTGCTTCTGATCTACAAATCACAGAATCCTTAAGGTTGGAAGGGACCTCTACAGATCATCCATTCCAACCCCCCTGCTCCAGCAGGGACAAATATGATTTCATATATTAAAACAAATATAATATCAAATCAATTTGCTGTGGCATAAGCAAATATTACAGGAAGAAATGAAACAACATAACTCTAGGTACGAATCCAAATACACAAAATCAAATGATACTTCCATTAAAGTCCTTGTCCTGCAAACATTTAAATGCACGGAATTTAAAACTGTGCAGAAGCAGCTCAAGTTAAAAGCAGATAATATTTTAAAAGATACAACCCTGGCCAGAGGCTTTGGCTTTATATGTGA
>JAVCKT010021670.1:0-14943 GCA_032273925.1 Rhynchotus rufescens
AAACCAAACCAAAAACCACTCTGAAATATTTGCAGCTTCCTCCTGTTTCAGATGGCTACATCACAGGTTGGGTTCTGTTTGTTTGTGTTTTTAAGCAGATGGCTGCGATGCTCTTTAGGCGCATTGTGCTGTCAATAATCCTCAAACAGAAGCCATCCACGCAAGGACAGAGAAACTTTCCCAAGTCAGACAACTTTAAATAAGGACAATTGGTGTCTTGCTGCTTTCTCTTCCACAGCTCTCACATTTGACAATGACATTTCACTGCCAGATAACCAACCTCTGGTCATCCAAAGTACAATACTAGGCAAATTCACCCTCTTGAGGCTAGCTAGTACTTCCTGGCAAGATGCAGGCTTAGTTAAACTCACCCCACTCCTTTCCTCTGATGCAAATAAACAATTAGTTCTCAATAATATATTTGCAAATCAAACAGCAGGAGGATTTAGTGAGGGTTTTGTTCCTACTGAGTGATTAGATACAGCAGAGACAACCCTCCCGTCGCTGCACATGTAATTTGCAGTACAGCTCCTAGGACCTTAGGTGCTGACATTTTCATAAGGCCTGTAAGGTTATTCCCTTGTTTTAGAGGAGGAAGGACTTTCATCTCTGTTGCCAGGGTAATGGCCACCACGTTTACACGTTGATTATGTTACTCCATGAGTTGCTCCACTCAAGTCAACATTAAGCACTGAAAATGAGACCCTACCAACAGACAGGTGAGGAGGAGCAGAATCTTCCCCTTGGATATGGGCCTGTGTTTCCAACCCTGCCAGAAGGACTGAAAAAAAAAAAAAAGTATTAAATCACTAAGCTCTTCAAGTAACATATAAATCAAGGATTTTACAGCACAGAGAGCAAGACTGTGTGACACCAAACCAGAATGATAATAAGCAAAGGCTTATTAGTACTGTGCTGTGCCACAGCATCTCCGCAGCACAAACATCATCCCAACGTGATGGGTGACATGAGAGATGGGGAAGGATTCTTCAAAGGTGGCGAGAAAAGCAAGAAAATTGAATTCCCTGTCACTCATCTGGAAGTGGTCTAACGAAGCGACAAGCAGATCTCCCAAAATCAAGGAAGAAATGCATGCCTCTGTCTCAATAAAGGCCATTAGGCTGAAACCTGGGAAAGGATCCTGAGCATAAATGCCAGACTGGAATAATCACCTTCTCTAAGCAAGGAGCGTGGTCGCTCAGCAGCAGGGCCCCGCTAGCCTGAGCCCAGGCGCAGGGTTAGCACAGGCCTAGGCTCGTTGCTGGAGCACAAAGGGCACGAGCAACTCGAGGGCAATGCCAAACTGCAGCTGTGAGCTCCCTGTCGCCATGAAAGAGGCTCCTCTTTGCCAACAGAGAGCTTTTCCCTCGTGGAGAAGCTCCAGTCGTGCTGTTCTGAATCGCTTCCCAAGCTGGGGGAGTCAGCACCAAGTCCAGCACTTCCACAGCACGGGTTCACTTCCAGCATTCAGTCAAACAGATCCAGCCCTCTAAGCTTAACGAAATTGCAAGGAAAAAGCTAATGGTTTGTTTCTACACTGAAGTCCCTAGCAGCCCAGGATTTTGCTTCAAAAGGACCCAGCCAAAAAACACATTCGTGATCTCCTCTTACTCATCCCTAGCCAGATCTCAAAGGTAGCAAGTCACAGAACTCAGTGGGATGGGGAAACAAAGGCTGAAGCAACGTGCCAGGGCCTGGAGGGCCCCTCCAAGCTGCCACCTGGCACAGGCTGGGCAGAGAACACGTTAGCACCAGGGATAGCCTGCCCCAGAGCCGCTCATAGCATCACTGAACATCCATATCCTGCACCAGAAGGTACCTCTGGAGACAAAAGCGGGCTGGAAGCAAAGGAAAAAGCAAGAAACGCTGTCAGTAGAGGGCTGAGAGCACCCACTTGATGTATAACCATATGTGCCTTATCCCTTAAGGCATGTCAAATATGCCTTTTAGTTTTCCATGATTACCAGAAAATGCACTTGTAACTTTCTTGATGTGTAATTTATCCCCTCTTTCTTCCCCAGGTTGGGGGAAATTAATCTTAGCATCAAGAAAAAATGTCTCCTTATTACTTTTCTGCATGAAGCCTGGTCATACATCACAAGCTCATGCTCTTTACAGATGAAAACAAACCAACACTTCTTACCCAGAACACTTCAGTTCGATTTCAGGTAAGCAATGAACACTATGAGTTTATTTACAATGGCAGATATTTCAAATGTTTATGGCTCTCCAAGGTATTTTGCATGGCAACTGCCCTTTTATATTAAAAGAAGAAGAAAAAAGCAGCTAACAAAGCAAGAAGTATCACTGTGGGCCACTTCCAGTGCAGTGAATTATCCAAATCAGAATTAAGCTAGACCATACCCCATAAGGGCACATTAATTCTTGGCTCTCCAAATCCAGCAGTGTCACACAGATATATCAGGAACAGACAGGTCAGTCCATGGCACCACCTTAAATCCCCCTGCCCCAGAAGGGCCCAGGTGCTCAGCCTCTCCTTAGCTGGACTTCCCCACTGCCTTTCCCAGCTATGACTGACTTGCTCATATTTCTTTATTGTGGAAGCACTGCTTGGAGGTGGTATGTCCAAAGGAGAATATCCATTCCTGTGTTTTTGCTAGAAAAAAAGCTCTACAGTTTTCCCTATAGCACAAGCTGATTTCTTGTACTACTTTTTAAGTAGGTCTTGCCCCCTCCACCTTGATATTCACAGAAATGAATATTTTTTTTTTTTTTGAAGCTTGAGGCTAGCAAGAGGCACCAGCAATAGTTTCCCTAAGAGTCATCAATCTTCCTGATCTTATTTCAGTACTTACATAACACCCGAAAGACCTGGACTCCAGCAAATCCAAAAGCCTTGAGAAAACAAATGTGTTTCTGGATGTCATCTATGTAGATAGCTCCAGGGCAGCACTGTCAACATGGCTAAATGCCTCTCAATCACCTTCACCACAAGCCCTTGGGCACAGACACTTTGATCTCATCTGTTATCACAGTCTTGTTTACATTTGACCTCAGCATTTGCCCTTTTATTTAACCAAGATAGGTTACAAAGGAGATTCTCCTTACTGATCACAGCACTTATTGATCTGAGGAGGTTATTATAATAACCTGCAGGTCCACAGGGTCACTTGCACTCTGGCTTTGGTCTCCACAAAACTATGGATTTTGCGGTTACAGAGGTTCTGGATAGGTGAATCTAGCCATTAAGTTCAACAAGCTATGCAGCTCAGCCCAGATGAAAAAGGAGTCCTAGTAGGAAATCCCAGTGAACTGTCCACTCTGAACTCCTATGTAGCATTTCACTCATACAAACAAGTCATAGCTTGTGACTATGTATGGGCAGAACCTCAGTACAATTAGCTACCCATCATCATCCAGCAGCAAAACTGTGTGTGGTCTTTACCATAAAGATGTAACCCAAGTGGTATAACTTTCATGTCTGGCTTTCAGAGTTCATCACTGCTAAAAAGCTAGACAAGTAAAAAAGGGATGAGCCTTCCTTCCTTTTCCAACTCTACCTTCATCCTGCTTAGTCACCAAAGCTCCTTGGCACCAGGCAGGCAGAGCAGGGCAGGAACCAACGTGGTGCTCAGTGCTGGTCAAGCCACTTTCACGAGTGCAACTTCAAAGCAAGAAACACTTCACTCCAGGCAATAGTGTAGCAAGGAAAATACTGAAAAGTGTCACACTCAGTCATCTTCCTTTAAACAGGGGTATCAACCAGGACTGCAATAGCTTGAGGTGACAAAGAAAGGCGGCCATGGCCCAGCTCTCATTGCAGATAGAACTGTAGCTGTCTCAGTGACTGAAACTGCCCAGTTTTAACATCTTTACCTCCATTAGCCAGTCTAAAATACAGCCTTGCACACAAGAGCATTCAAGGTCCCATTTCGATTCACATGATAATCCTTTACTCCACAAGTGGCTTATATTTCAGGACCAAAGAAGTGCTTGCACACCCAAAAAACATATTCTTCTTTCTCTACTTTAATGATAGCTGTGGGTCCAGTAAGAGATATTATCCCCAGCTAACAGTACTGCCCAGATTTTCTTAGATATAGTTACTTGGATAAATCTCCATCCCCAAAAGACTAAAGCTCTCACAGGATGAAATATTAACCTCTACCATGGTTGCTCTTTGCAGCAATATAACTTGCACCTCGCATGATATTTTTATTAGCTTGCAGGGAACGCTATAAAACTAGACTGAGTTTTCCTGAAAATCACGCCGACCATCTTATTATTGTGGAGCACTTTTCCTGTGATGATCAACCTACCCTGGAAGATTTTAAGGTTTCCAGTCATAAGACTTTTTAGAAACCACGAACTAGCCTCAGAGGAAAGATGCTAATCTTTGCTTTTATTTGCTAACTTGATTGGTGTTTTATTTTTCCTCCAAGATCGTGCTTACTCTGTTTGGCTCATAGCCAAGCGATGAATTTTGCTTCTCTTTTAGTATCAAGTAAGAACGACCGTATTCAAGTTGATGGGGAAAACGCTGGTGCAGAAGCTGACTATTAAATTAGCCCATTCCTTTAGCAACATTCCCTTTTCCTCCAGCACTTTTAAAACCGATTTGCAGTATCACTCCATGCTGACACAAACATTCTGTCTCTTGACCTTAAGCAGGCCAGAGCTGTGTCAACACTAAGCATCAAATTCAAATGGCTTAATTTGCTCCAAACCTCACATTCGTTACTGGCTGCCCTTAAGCTGCGCGTGCTTTGTATTGCAGCAAAGATCACTGCACAAAGGGACCTTGGCATTTAACATGCATGAACCTGGCCCCAAAGGACACCTGGTCATCCTATCAACCTACTACCCTATTGGTTATTCAGCTCGGAACATCTGTAATTAACAGCAGGTGAAAGCTTAGTCTTGAAGGTATCTGTTTTTCATAAAAAAAACACATTTGGAGATAGTTGTCTTATCTGGATGGGATACAAAGGCTCCTGTGCTTAATGTAAAGTCTTCAGTAGAAATGAAGACAATATCTCTTCCCTCCTTAGGCAACTAATTAGTTCTGAGAGCACCTTTGCCCAAGGCCACAAAATTGAACTATTGCTTCATACTGAACTTCCGATAAACCTATAATCTGCAATTGCTGTTCTATAACTTAACAGGGCAAAAGCCAAATTCTTTCTTGGACAGAAAAATAGAGTGGTCCTAATACAAGAG
Source organism: Rhynchotus rufescens (assembly GCA_032273925.1). Taxonomy (NCBI): domain Eukaryota; kingdom Metazoa; phylum Chordata; class Aves; order Tinamiformes; family Tinamidae; genus Rhynchotus; species Rhynchotus rufescens. The sequence goes on from JAVCKT010021670.1 coordinate 5,182, forward strand.
GATTTATTTAAGAAATGACTAGTATTGCCAGGAACACAGTAACCCCAACAAGCATTCCCAGTAACAAGAGACTTGCAGATGAGAGGACCTACCCTCCTGCAGATTCATTGCACTGTTCTCCTCGCGATTGCCCAGGAGCTGCTCCAGACAAACAGCATCCAGTCGCCTCAGAAAGAACAAAGAAATTTCTGTCATCATTCAACTTAGACATGGCAGAAGACAAGCACAGACAAAAGAACTCCTATGCACGTCTTTTGATTTAAGTCTGTTTTGGATCAGATTCAGTTTGGGACCTGAATGCACGTACTTTTATCTTGAGAGATAGGGCTGCAAGTAGCCAACTTACACAACTGTAGGCAACTCCCTTAATGACTGCAGCCCAAAGAATGAGACTAGCCTGTTCCACATCCATGGTCACAATCTCCACACCCGCAAGGCTAATTCCAGCACCATTATCCTGGCAGGACAGCATATTTCTTACAACTCGGGAAAAGCTGCTTGCATACACAAACTCATGCACACATGCAAGTGTAGACAAACCTACATAACACAGAAAAATAAGCAGCATTTGCACCAAACAGTAACTCTCACATTTGCTTCCAGAAACCACCTTAACACAGGTGTTGTGCCGGGCTTCCCTACTGGATATGCAGCTCACTAATTACTAGATTTGTCTCAGGACTACTGGGACTAATTCACACTGGCAGTCTAATTAATCAGAAATTTAAATTCCACTAAACAGCTTTTATTCAGCTGTTTCCACTAAGCACAATGGAGGGGTTTGGCTTTCCAGTTAGGTTGTTTTGTTTCAGTGTAGTAGCAAGATTAATAGTTTTGATTCAGGTAGAATTGATGGCTTCCTATCGAACAGCTTTTTGTCCTTTTGTATTTACTTTTGAAACTAACATTGCTCTTACCCAACTCAAACCCACATCCTTCCCTTTGCCTTCTATTAATTCTCAAAATAAACTGCTTTCTTTCCACGTGACAGTAATCAATTTCTTAGCTGTTGCTTTCTACTGATCTTGACATTATCCTGTAAGTGGCTTGGGCTTAGCCAAGGGGTTCTCCTGACACAAACCTTAAAACCTGGAATACTTGTAATTCCTCCAATGTTGGCTCTAAACCCGCCTGCTCATCAACTCAAACAGATCACAGGTTTGTTCTCCAGTTTAGCTCCACCGTCATTTCTTCAGGGATGTGTTTGGGCTTTCACTACATTGATGGTGTTTCAAGAAGGAATCACAAAGGTTGACCAGGGCTTTCAAGAGACCAGGACCAAATGTAACACACAGATAGGCTAGGTCTGGACAAGGGCAAGCAAATTCTCAGCTAGTTAGACAACAGCCATGTTATTGCTATTAAACTCCCACAAATACTTAATTTAAAATCCAAGCCTGAAACTCCTGCCTCCCTAACGGGGAACAAGAGGAGCCCAGGGAGTGAACACGGCCACCTGCCTCTTCCAAAACCTCCAGAGAAATAATTAAACAGAACAGGAGCTTCCCCCCAATGCGAACGCTGTGTGCTCTCTGCACAATATTGATTTCAGCTGTGTGGGAAGGGAAGAAGTAATATTATTTTTAGTAAGACAAGGATTTTTGGTAAATGTGAATGATCACAACTACTGGCTGCTTTAACAAAAAAAATAAACCAAACTTTGAAATGCCTAGCAGGCCATAAACACTATCTGCCTTTTAAAAACCTTCCTTCCAGGCCTAACCCCTGCACCTCTACACAGGTTTACCATAATCCTCAGCCCTGCAATCTATTATTAAGGTGCTTTGTTAGCTGCTTGTGCTTTGCACAGCTTAAATTATTCAAATCCAAGCAACTAGGGCATTATACAACCCTACATAACAGAGGTTTACAGCAAACATTGCTTTAAAAATTTCTGCATAATTCAATCAGACAGTATTTCACCAGCTCAGGGCAGCTTTGCAAGCCCTGTCCAGTAAGAGCTGGAGCCACTGGGAACACAGTGCCCTACCTGATTGCATGAAGAGGCAGTAGTAGGAGAGCTCACCTGCAGTGGCTGGTGGTGCAAAAAGCAGATTACATCAGATCAGCTAAAATTTGAGTGAATTACAAGGTGAAAAAAGCAGGAAAAGAAGCCTTCCCACTCTATACATGTGCTGCTCTGGAAGACCTAGTCCTGTGAACGATTCAGCAGCTGAGGGCAACGGAGGCTACAGGTGCTGGGCACGTCTGAGAAATCAGACTCTGAGGCAGCCGTGGCAGGGAGAGCAGAACTGCAAACTAGCAGGAGCAGAGTTTCATCCTGCTGCTGTTACCGACCCAAGCAGCCTCTAGAGAAACCAGCGTTAACTCTTACCTTACTGGCAGTACAAGATAAACCACCCTCAGCAATACACAGAACAAAACCTTCCTTGGTCCAACAGATCATCACTTAAATGCATCTAAACTGGAAAATCTGTGAGGAAAGAAACACGCCAGGCGCATTTGTTTTCCAAAGCCTTTATACAGAAGGAAGAGGGGATCATCTCTCTGCTGATGAGACCCACAGCTGGGGAAAATTAGGGAAGGCCGGATGGTGTCTCACCAAATCTCCTGCAGCTGGCCACAACCAAGGCAGCTGGAGCAGACGAGGACTCCCACCACACACATTGTGCACAACTGCAGGAAGAGGAGGTACATTTTTTCCCAGGAAAACCCCAATTTATCAAAAGAGAAGAAAGGTAACTACAAGTTTTTTTCATACAACTGCCAGAAAAACAAACAAAAATACCCAGGAAGTTCAGTTGCATCATGAAATAAGTGCAGCAAAACTTAGATTAATGGGGGAAATCCCAAAAGCATGAGCCTGGCATGTCCTTTGACCTCTCATGATAGCCATGTGTGTTCATGGGGTGCACTTTGTGATATAAATATATATACACACACACACACACATATATATATATATCTGCAAGCTTGATTTCCTACCATCCTCTGAAATGCTAAAGTTTTTGTCCTCTGCAGACAACATTATATTGAAAACATAGTTTTTTAATACACAGAGATGCAACTCTAATGCTCAGAAGGTGAACTGGTTATTCGTATAAGCAAACGCATGATATCTGGCATAAGAAACCAGCCATTAACACAAAAAATAAGGTGATATCACAGACTACCATGGAGTACTGCTGTAGTGAAGGGCTGGCCTTTCATTTCACTCTACCTGAAACATGCAGACCTGTCTTTGAATGTTATGGACCCTTTGAGGTTCAGTCAGACGGTTGCCTGCCTGAACTAACCAGAAGAGGACTCTGTATCTGTAGCTTTCCATAATACTTAAGCACCAGCTGAACACGAGGTGGGAACTGTCATTTTGATGATTTCACAGAAGATTTGGAAAGGCAATTTGTTAAAGGGTCACTGCCTTGTCTCTCAACACCTTTAGCTTCACTGCATCCAACAGCTCTTCAGTTGCTGAGTCCATTCCCAGGACGCTTTTCGTTACCTCCTTCTAGCCACTCATGACTTTTACCCTTGCAACCTTAAGCCAATAGTCCCATACCCATAAATAAATAAGGCCTTGAGACTTTCAATCTGTTTTTCCAGAGCCACAATGGTAGCAAGCACTCTAAAAACTTCTACCAGAGTCATGCCAATTTGCTTCACTATTAGTTTTCAGAGTGTTTTGTTTCTTTAAACACTTCTCATATTAAGAGGTTCTCTTAAACTTCTTAATACTCAGGAGCACTTACAGGACTTTCTCTGTGCTCACTTGGTTGGAAAATTGGTTAGGACCCATCACAGAAAAAGAAATGTTCATTTCAATCTGCAACGGGCTAAAAGGCACCATATTCTTTCAGCATGACAGTACAACGCTGAATGACATTCCTTGCCTTTGTCAGAAACCCAGACTGCAAATGCAGCCGAAATGTTCATTTGCTTGAAAAGGAAAACCAGGAAAAAAAAAAGTCTCCAGAGATATAGCGACAATCTATCACATTTTGTCCATCACTCTACAGGATCAGGCTTTTGTTCTCTTCTGACAGTCCACCTTTTCAATATACTGATTTTTGCTAGTACCATGACATGCTGCTCTGGAGCATTAAAACAGCTTCTGCATTTCATCCCAAAGGTTTAAACATGTAAATGGCAAGGAGAAGGATTCCCATGCATGCAGATTAATCGGCTCTACCCTGCACGAGACCTAGGATATCTCATGCTGCCTTAGACATTGGCCTTCTGAGCTGGGGTCATCTCATTGCTGGTACATCTGACCCCAGAAACATCATACACAATTTATTCAGGAAAGGCCAACGTGTTCATTAATAGTTAGATACGCAAGAGGTTTTCAAATCCATAGCTTTTACAAAACTACTTCCCATCTTACTCCGATTAGCTGGTAAAAACAGATGTCCTCGACAGGTAGGTAGGTACCTAGTAAGAAGAGTATTTTGCTATCAAATGTATGTAATGAGAAAGATTGTATCCCAACAACAGGAAAATAATTAGTTCCCCTTGTGCCTGTCCACTATTAGATGCATCTGCTTTGAAAACAGCAAGATTCCTTCTGCATTTTAGGACAAAAAAGCCCAAAGGTCTCAGTTTGTCTAATGAGCTCAAAGTAGTAATTGGCTGAGTGTTTTCCCTGAATGAGCATTAAGTGAATACCTTTGTGGGTGAGCTGGACAAGAAGGAAGAGAAATAGGTCAAATTTCTGGGCTTTCAGAATATCATATTACACATTTGCTTTTTTAATTAATGCCAAGCTATTTACCTTTGGAACAAACCAGCGAGGAGGAAAATACTGCCACATAAACTCTTTTTTTCCGAGCTTATTAGTACCTGAAAAGTGAGTACTACCTATAATAAAAAAGAAAAATGGAGAGAGATCTACATCAAGGGATTTCATGGTGGAAACCTAATAAGTCCTAAGCCCATGTCCTTTGGATAAATACTTCTGTAGATTCAGATGACAATTCATTCAATCTGGAAACGCTTTCAAGCACTAAAAGTGGAGTAACATAGCTGGGTACGCATAGGGTAACTTAAGGACTAAAATGATAAGTTGAAAAGTTCAGATCCTATAGTAACAACATGTGCATCTATGACCAGAGCTGAAGAGAGTTCCAAAATTTTCAAATCATTCATTCAGTCTATTTTAACTGCATATTACTAAGTTTCCCTATGAAGGCAACGCTTATTAGGCAGAAGGGGAGAATAAGCCTATTTCCCAAGCAGCTTTCCTCAGGACATGAGCACAGTGCAGATGTCACCCCCTGCCTCCCCACCAAGGCTGTCACCCCGAAGCCAGCACAGCTGTGGACAGCTGATAGTTCAAGCACATTCCCCCGGCTCTTGCAGGCTGCAGCTAATTCTTTTTATCCACTCGACGTGTGTGCACATGTAACAAGATTCTTTTTTCTGTGTGGAAAAATACAGCAGAGGAAAGAATGCCCAAGTGGGAGCGTGCCTGGCTCTGCCTCGCTGCTGCCTCCCGCTCATAGCGGTCCCATCCCCAGGGCGCCCCGGGCCACGGCCACCAGCTCTGCCCCTGCTGCAAATTGGCACTTTGCCATCAACCTAATCAGAATTTTGCTAATTAGCACCAGCACGGGACTGATGGCTTTCTGCCTGAGATGTGAACATTTTTCCTGCACACTGGTCCGTGACAATCTTTTGCTGGCATGGGAATGGTCTTTTCTGATGTGGTAGAGAATCAGCCGTGTGCCGCGTTCTCGTGTCGGGAAGGAAATTTTCAGCAGTGTCTCGCTGCCCCACTGGGACAGGCTGTAGTGGGAGCTGCCTGGCTGCAAAACGCAGCGATGTCAAATGGGACACGGAGACCTCACGGGTCAACCAGAAAAGCCTCTGACTCGCTGCCAGGTGAGACGAGCTCACCAGTCCACCGTGCAGAGCTGTGCTGAGCCAAGCAGGCTCCCCACTGCAGGGAAACCAAGCATATGTGCAGAGTAATTAACAGCCCCCATTTAACTGCAGAAACTAAATGAACATGGACAGAGCTGGAGCGTACGAGCACCAAGAAACAACAGACCAGCTCTCATGGGCAACGCAGTGCTGCACATTTCCCCCTCGGGCTGCACTCACCCCTCCACGCACATGAAGCCCCAAGGAAGAGCAAGCAACTCCCTCCTACAATCCTAGCAATATTTGTGATTGCTGTTGGTGATAAATAGGGTCCATGTGGTCCAGAGATGGAATCTCATTGTGCTACATACAGCATCAGCCTCAAAAGGAAGAACACGAGTACCTTATAATGACAGGAGAAATATTTCTCCAAATAGCCAGATTAAGCGATGTGGCCAGAGTTACACAGACAGCCAAAGGTTAGAAAGGATGCCGAAAATCTCTGTTATAGTCCCCTCTTTCTTATGCAAGGGTAAAGCAGAAATGCGCTCCTAACTGGTGACAGAAAATCAAAATCAATAATGCCTGGAATCTTGGGCTTAATCTGAGTGACTCTGATTTGCATTTATTAATGACAGCATGTAGAGAAGCTCGTAAATTGTATTGAATGAAAGCTCCATCAGATATAGGGGAGGTAGACAATGATAGGCATGACTAATAGAATAGCTAATAGAATAAAAGTGGTATGGGCGCCCTATAAAATAACAGACTGATTTGTCTCTAATGAAAAACGACATTCAGAGAATGGCAAAGGCACTTGTACTAATTAAAGGGGTTTCATCGCATCTCCCCTTTCAGATCAGCTTAGATTTGTAGCCATGACTACACTGGCATTAAGAAACGAAACAGTGGAAGCCACACAGTACAACTATTTTAGCTGACCTGAAAATCCAGTGCTCCCATTTTCATCCACAGTCACTGCTGCTTTCAGTGCTGTTGAATGGTAAAGCTACGTTGACTTCCACTTGGAGTTAAAACTCAGCTGAAGAGCCAGAGCATCAAGCATATTTAATTATTAGAGACTGCAGGCTTATTTCTCCATCCAGCGAGACTGTGTGTTGGGCTGGGAACATGCAGCCTTCCCCCAGGCTCGCTCACATGGGTGGTTAGGTATTCGAGCACCTTTTTCCCAGAACGAGCATGAAGTTGAGCCCTGAAGACAGCCAGAGCAGCCACTACGAGCCAAGTAAGTCCTGCCTGGATGTGCGACGGCACCACAATCCTCAGCCTGTCCCATGCTCCATTCTTTATCTCATCCCACTAAGACCCAGTAGTAATCCAGCATCACATTTAATAATGTGATAAGGCTGGCAGCAAGAAGCACAGAGCTAACAGAAAATTAGCCTCCTTTCATCCAAAGGGCAAGGACAAAGTGAGAGAACAAATGTGACCTAAGGGGACACAAAAAGGACATGGACTTTTGCATTTGCTTTATGCAAAATTCCCTCAGGGCTTTTGATCCAGACACAAATCCTAAGAGCCAGCAGAGGATGCCAAGGTATCTGTTAGTTGCTGCTGCCTGCATAGCTGTCCTAAACGGGCCAGGGCAGTGGGGTGGTGCCTGGCACACACCACTGCAGCCACTGGGATTTACACTCGTTGCTGCGATTCTCAATGGGCAATTCACAAATCCAGGAGTGACTTAGTGCTCAGAGGCATCAGGATGGGCAAATATTAGACAACTGGTGGTAGTTGGAAGTCAACCTTCAATTCCCTTACGGAGAACAAAACCTCCCACTGCCAATGCAAGCTGGTTTTGTGGCAGCTCTACAGAAGGAATTGCCCTAGGGAAGACAACTTAGGTGCCTCCTTTTTGGAGCTGTTGGTGGAGCTGTAGCAGGACCCTGCAGAGCCAAAGGAGGAGATGGGCTGGAGCAGACTGGTTGCCTTTCAAAGCTTAAGCCCTACTCTGACCATGTCTCCAGCACCAATGGAAGTGTTGCCTGCATGCCTCCTCCTTGTGGCATGGCCACCACCCAGCTCCTTAGCATGCATCATGACAGCATGCCTTGGGCAGGGAGAAAGGCTGCTGATTAACGTGTCTTTATAGCAGCCCTTTCACCTCACCAGGACACGTTGCTTGCAGAGTTAACTGCCCAATTCTAGTTTCCAAATGAAAGCTGTCAGCTGTATAAATGCTGCTGGCACCATGAGAATGGTGTCTCCAGTCCTTGTTCTAAACAGCACAAAGGCTGGGAAATCAAACTGAATTCTTTGTAGGCTCCTTCTGAAGTGTTTCTGCAGCTTATAGCCCACAGCACCTTTCCAGGCTTTAGATTTTCCTTCCCGCCTGCATTTGCACCCAGCACATGCTCAGCAGCTGTGTCCTTATCCTCCTACCAGTGCCAGCTCCTGGCATCGGGCAATGCAACTCCTACAAAGGCAGCTCTTGGACTCTATTTAAAGTTCACCAGAGTATCCAAAAACCTGACTGCTTGGGATTGAGTCTGGCACATGAGCTGCAAGATCACCTCGGGGGTCCTTAAACCGGTCAGGAACAGGTAGGGAAAAGATTTGTTTAGTTTCTGGCAGTTTCTCACAGAGAGCCAAGTAGCATCTGTGAGAGGCAGCCGTTTGGTTGTGATTAATGTGAAAGGTTTGCTGAGCACAGATGGAATGGAACCCAAAACACTGCAAACACAACTGCTCGTATCCATATCCACCTATCCAACATGCAGGAGATAAGGACAGACAACTGGCCTCCCAGCAAGACATGGACACATTTAGGTACTGACAGGCAGCACAGCCCAAAAGGATTTGTGCTCTGGAACTGTCTCAGTTTCCTACTTGGAAACCATAACCACCTTGAGGCCATCAGGCTGACAAGCCTAACTTCTACAGAGAAAGAACATAATCACCATTCACGCAGGTAAACTCTCTTAAATCCTTTTAATCAGGGCAGTGATGAGCCTAACGGAGCACACCAAGCACTTCCTTCTACCTAAGACAGGTCTTAAACAGGCAACAGCAACAGCTAGACATGTGTTGACAGACTGTTTTTGAGCCTCTGTCATCCTATTAAGGCTTCTCCCTTGGTATCCCCACTTCCCCAGTTCATCCACATTACTATTCTTTCGTCTATCTCTGGAGATTGTCAAGACATGGAAACAGTTGCTTGCACTTCCATTTAGAAGTCAACTTGATACATTCATTTTTCCATTTACCTCCATCTCTGCTTTCCACGTCCTTTCTCAGTCTCAGCACACGCACCCTGGCTTCTAACCTGCTCCCACGCAGCTCCCGTTCTCCCACCTTCCCGAGGCTGTACAGAATTTTACATCTCAATCGTGTCCTCAATCTCCTATCTTCTAATGAATTCAAGTCTAATTTTCTTAACCTCTCCACACAGCTCTAAACCGCTGAGACCTTTTATCCCACCAGTTACTCTCTTCTGCACCTTTGCTAATTCATCAATATGCTTTCTGTAATAAGAACAAACCGCTAGAGGCAAAGGCCTCTTTTCTGGCAAGTGGAAGGAGATTTATTAGAAAGAACAGAAGAATGCTAATACCAGCCCCATTTCCTCTCTCCGCCTGACAGACAGACACAGATATCCATTTGCAGCCTGGAAAGCTCCTTGACAAGCAGACAGGCACTGTGCTTCCTCATGCACAGGGTCACAGCAGAAATGTGATGCCTACTTCCATTTCATTTGAAGGAACCTCAGCACTTCTGCACAGTACACCTACCTCACAGGCTGGGGCAGAGTGAGTTTCTTTAAACTGCTTTATGAGTCCACTTCCATCTTGACGTAAGAGGCCGAGCATTGGACTCTTGAGAAGAAATTTTCAGACTCTGCATCTCTTTCTCAGCAATATCCTGAAAAAAAAAAAAAAATAACAGGAGAGGCTGATAAAAGGACAGAAAGGATAAACAGCT
>JAVCKT010021670.1:17192-28652 GCA_032273925.1 Rhynchotus rufescens
AGGATAAGCAGCTGGACACTCAGGATGCCACTCGAGCAGTCTAGAGCTTTACTCACCCCTAAACTAACTCCCCCAAGCAAAACCCCAGCACAGCTTTGCAATATGGGCTGCTCTTCCTGCAAATGTTTTTGCCTTGAGCTTGAGACTACTAGAAACCTTTTTATCAAGGGATGGATGGAAAGGGCAAAGCTCAGATCCAGATCCGAATGCTAAGTCTTATCTCAATTGAGTAGCACTGGATCTACTTTAGACCTTTACGTTATAGATAGAGAATACAGATGAGGATATAGTGTCAGAGAATGAAGAGCTTTAGTTATTACATAGCAATAATATAAACAGAAAAAAAACACATATACTAATTACAAAGTTATTTCCTTAATTTTTGTTTCTAGCTGTTGAAGTCAGGACTCTTCAGTCGAGCTTAACAAAGATGATGAACTTTGCCTGGCACTTTTGCCAACTCAGCCACTGAATTCTGCCCCTCTAATAAAATATCATTCAGAATAAGGGAAAACTGGGGCAAATAGAGCTCTGCATAAAAAGATTCATGGCCATATACTTCATTTATTTGGAGATATACAGAACACAGCCCAGTACTCTGACTGGTAGGGCACTAGGAATTTGACTGCTTGTTTTGTCATTATCCAAAACACACAGATGGCTGGTGGATCATATGGCATAAACAGAGCCCAAGCCACCAAAGCTGCTTTCAGCATCTTCCACATTTCTGCTCAGGAGCTCTGCAGGGCAGAGAAAGCAAAATACTGCAGCCAAGAAGTCCTGCATGGATCCTGAAGAGAATTAACTCCAAAAACACAACGCAGCAGGAGGAGGTTTCATTTCACTCACCCTGTTGAAACTGTTGGCTTGTTTTCTACCAAGCACTAAGCAGCCCCATTCATGCTTCCTGCAGCATCGTTTAGTGAAGCACCTTCCCTGGGAGAACAGGAGGAGAGGAAATGCAACATTAGGGATTTCCCCCAGGGTAATCGAACCCATTACATTCATGAGATTTCTACGTTTCATTTCGCCTGAAATAAAACAAAGATGCTCTCTCTCTTTCTGAGTTTATGGAGTGAAAAAAAAACAAATGTGCCTTTAATAAAGCTGCAAAAATTAGTCTCTTCTTATTAAATCATACTTAACAAATTATAGCAGTGACACAAGTTAATTGCAGAGTTATCTGGAGGATGGTGGAGTTATCATGAGTCACTCTGTAATGAGGAACAGAGCACAATTTCTAGCAGTTACAAAAGCTATCAAATTGGAAGAAATTCTCCCTGTGAGCAGATGAGCAGCTCTGCTTGGAGTGCCCCATCCGAGCGGTTTGTCCAGATCCTGCTCACACTGTCATGAATTCCAGCTACAGCAGCACTGAGTGAAGCTGCAGTCACACCGAGGCTTCAGCGCGCTATGAAGATGAGCCCTGCTCAGAAACATCACGGTGTCAGTGGGTAAAGCCTGAGAGACAGCACCGACACGGGGAAGGGCAGAAGACAGAGGGGGCATTTTGTAGCACAAGGGCCCCGTTTATGCTCAAGCTGAAGTGTTAATCCAGAGACTACAGCACAAAGTGACCGCATCCCATTGCCAGGCAAGCCCCTTGTGCACTTGCCAAGTCCCTTCCTGTCCTGATGGGACAAGAAACATGGCAATGCCACGACTCTGTTCTTGAGATGTCCATAGCCAATTACAGGAGGAAAAATGTTGGAGGAAAAGAAAAAAGAAGTTGAAATTTAACAAAGAGAGAGCAGCAGCAGCAAATCACTGCCTACAGCTTACATGAGACCTGGCAAACTTTCAAACAGAATGAATGGGAGAAGTGGGGGTAGAGGAAGATAAATGCAAAACAAAAAATACTGATGTCTTGAAAGCAACTGGTGAAACTGAGTAAGCAGGAGGCAGATGCTGTGAAGTGTTTGGAAACAGGACAAGAAAAATAAAAGCTGAGATTTTCTCACAGCTAAATGATTTGGACAATCTGGAGGCCTCTCTGAACTTTCTACCCAAGGAGGAGCAGGAGCACACTGAAACACCTACATGCCAAGAAGGCTTTGGATGATCATCATTACTTCATAAAGAAGAGAAATATGTATTGGCCAAGAATGCTAGGGAATTTACAGTTCCCTTTCAGGGACCACAAGGGTAGGTCTGCAACTATTGGTAACCTTATATGATGAAACAAGAAAATATTTAATCGGATTTTAACTAAAACTTCTACCCTCATCTGAAGTACAGAGGTATCTAATACTGCTCGGTTCAGTATTGCAGTCTCCTCAGAGCCTCACGGTGCTTTCTGTCTGCAGTTTCTCTCGGTTAAGAGGAGAGCTTTACTGCTGACAAGAGGCCTGCATCAGTGTGGGGGTGCTAACGGTACCTACAAGATTTAATGCTGCTTTTCGGTAACAGCCCACAGAGCTTTCTGTGCAACTTCCTCGTTAAGACGCCTTACAATAAATCACTGCTAAACTGTAATTGCAATTTGCTTTTCAAGAACATTCATTTCTCAGAAGTCTATAAAAGTTCTGGATGAACACAAGCTAAGCCAAATTTTGCAGGTCAGCCCCTTTGTTTTTTGGATTTGAACTATCTCCAATTACATTCCTTATATACCTTTGACATTTATGAGATCTATAGCGCATGTGTTCTGCGCCTGTTGGCAGGAGCACAGCATTATTCACAGTACCAGATACCACCTTCTATAATAATTCATAGTGAGGGGAAGGCACAAGAAGGCAGCCCGACCTACCTGCAAAGAAAAGTAATGCATTCTTCCTTGCTGTACTACAAAATACATGTTTTTTTTTTTTTTCATGCACATCTAAAAGGAGATTATTATCTGCTTTGGGAGACAAAGGTCTCATTCTAAGCTTTATAACCAAAGGTGCGCAGAACGGCCTCAAAGGCGTGAAGGGGAGGGAAAAAAAAAATTGATAATCATCTCTTTTTGCTTGATCTTATCACTTTCTATTACAGCCAGGCACGCCTCCCCCAACCTCCTTCTGCTGTCTTTTTGGGATCACATCTCCTGAACCGGGGTTTGTGTCTGTCTGCAGTGCTCCGTGCTGCCGAGAGCCCAGGGAGTACCCGGCACGGATTTCCCTGAGGAGGAAGGAGGCATCTGGAAGGCTATTTTAGAACAGAAGAAGGCTCACAGTGGGATGACGGACTCGTTTCTTTTTCACCAGGCAGATGCTCCAAGGAACAGCCTCCCAGTGGCACTGGCTGCACAGCAGCCCTGGCCAGGAGCATCACTGATTTCAGCCTCTGTCAACGGGGTCGTGCAGATTCCCTGGTAGAAATTAGGAATCCTCTGCCCTCGGGACTGGCTTCAACACCGTGTGTTAATGGACAAATCTTGATAATGCTGTACGGGTGCAAATCCCTAGCATTCACATCTGGGCCATTTACCCAGCATGAAAACAGGGAATGCTACCCTGGTGGAAAGTTGCAGCTTGCAAAAGATAAATGCAGCTACACGGGTAGTTGAAAAATGAGAACTGGATGGTAGATTCCTATTTTAGAAAGGGGTCTCTTAGGAACACTTCAGTGAAAAAAAAAATATCTGCCCTTCTTTTCTATCAAATTCTTGCCATTCCTGAGTGTCAGAGAAGAAACCTGCACAGGTTAGCACCAACAATACAGCATTCTAGAGATCTGAATACTGCAAGGACAACAGGATTGAAAAAGTGACACTGAAAAAGAAAGTTAATTGGATCTGGATGGCATTTGTAGAGAGCAGCTAATAACACGCTAGATAATCAACACAAGGTGAAATTCAGCACTCTCATTACAACATTCATTAATGGTGGCAATTTTCTCACTTTGCTTAATTTGGACAGCAGAATCTAGTTTTGCCACTGCCACCTTCCAATTCCCCTGTACTTAGAAATTAGTGCTGTGAACTTTTGGTTTCTGAAATACTACAGTGTGGTAAACCTCACTGTTTGCTATCCATTTTTTCTTTCTCAATCTGTGCCTTAAAAAACAACAACAAAATAACTCTAAGAAAAACATCTACTGAGATACTTTCAGCTTATTTTCAGTACACCCCCTTGTCAGTCTTTTCTGCTGATGCATTTCTCATTTTCAAATTTAATTGTAAACCTTTGCAGCAGTAACAGCTTTCAGGAGCCCATGTCTGCACAGAAAACAGACTGCTGCTCTACTGCAAATGAATTATAGTTTACCTAGTCGGTCGTTTCAATAAAAACTTGATTTCTGTCTATATTACTCCACTCCTTTATGCTTATTAAAGAACAGGCCAAGGATTTCAGCCTAAAAAAAGAAAAAAGAAAAAAAGAAAGAAAAAGAAAAAGCAAGGTTACAATGTTTTATCTTTTGGCACTGACTTTCTGATTGCTAGAGAAATAAGCACTGCGGAAACAAGCTATGCCTTAGCGAGCACTCTAACATTATGGGCATCCTCTAATTTGGAGTGTGGACAATTTCATCTCTCTCTAGGACATTAAAAGCTAAATTGCCCAGTAAGAGAGCAGAAGCCGGGAGCTCACGGCGGCGTTTTAGGTCTGTGGGGCTTGGACTCCCACAGCAGCGCAGCATTCCTGCCTCCCGCTCGATGCGGGTAGCGCACGATGCAGGAGGAGCAACGGGGCAGCTCCAGCAGTGCTGCAGCAGCTCGCGGGCACCTCCAGCTCTCGGGAGGAACCACGGGGCCCGCTCCAGCCCTGCACAAGCCGAGAGGGGCCAAGGGGCCGCCTGCGACGTGGCCCCGCGTGGAGGACAAGGCCTCTGGCCGGCCGGCCGCCCGGGCCGACGGCGCCGCTGACAGAAGCCTGTCCCAGAGAATGAAGGAATGAAGGGTCTTTCTGCGCAGGAGAAATAATGAGCTCCCTAGTGGAGGCTGGTTTTGAAGAGACCCTTCTCTTTCCACTCTGCAGCCATCAGCCAGACTACACAGGGGCTTTCAAACGTGGCTCAGGGTGACACAAGACGGCGAGGAATGCACGGCAGTGCTGCCGGTCGTTATGGATAACGAAGCAAACTGTGCTGTGGAGCACTTAATGCTGAGGTACAAACAGCACGATTTGAGCAGCGAGGCCCTTGGCCGCCGCTCCAGCCCTGCTTTCAAACACTACCAAGATGCAGCCCCGTCAGCCTCGTCTTCATCAGCCGCCAGGTTCACCCAACGCCCCGGGCCAGCCTCAGGCTCCCGCAGGGCATCTTCAGCACAGTCTTTACTTCAGATCCAAGATTCCCAAATCTTGGCAACCTGCCGCAAGGAGCACCTCAAGGGAACCTCACTATGGAGAGACACCCTGCAGCTCGCACAGCACCACAACAAACCTCACCAACCTCAACTCTGGAGCTGGTGAAGGGCAAAGGAGATGTCACCTCTGGTCACTGTTACATGGCAGGGTCGAGCATCCAGCACGGATCTCAGCATTGCTGGGCCCAGTGCAATGGGCAGCAAAGACAATGTCAGTGGCAGGACAGGTGCTCCTGAACCAGCACCAGTTCAGGAGCGGATAGGAGTAGAAATAATTTAGCATTCATATGAAAGCTGACCATAATAAAACAGACCTAATAAGAGAGGCATCAACTCTAATTATGAGAAGAAAATCACTCCCAGTAACAGTATGTTCTTAATTAACCACCACCGAAATAATACCATCATAAAACACATGGGAAAACTGAAAACCAAAAGTTAAAACATATTTTCCCAGAGAGGTACTGTGAGCTTTATCCCTTATTCCATACTCTTATGCATCATACGCTCCCCAAAACTACTCTGGGCCTAATTCTTCCCTGGAACGAATCTGCATTGCTACAGTGGTTTCAAGGAGAAGTTTGAGACAAAGATCTGATGCTGAAATTTAAGAAGGGGAAAAATAGGCTCCCCCATTGAGGTCTTTTTCCTCATTAATCTTTCATGAGCCATTCCCTATTCCTGTAAATGCATTCATTATTTGAAAGTATTTGCCAAGTAGTCCGTGTGACTCATTTCCAGACTTTGGGCAGTTCTGCACCCATTCTGGCTGCCTGCGACTCGGGACGTGCCGTTCTGCAACACGTTTCTGCTGCCACTTCCCCACCAGAAACGTTTCAGCAGGGGTGGGATGACAAGCAAAGCAGCCAGGCACGCCTAGCACCAACCGCTGCATTTCAGGAGCTGGGGAACATTCGTCAAAGAAATTGGATAGAAGACGAATTCCTAATAGCCTGCAAGCATCCTCAAATGTGGAGAGCAAATTATTCATGAACATAATTGAGAACAATGTGGTGAATTCTGTTGCACCTTCCAGTCAAAGCTAGAACCCATTTTAAAAGCTCTGCTCTTCCACAGCCAGCAGTCATGGACTTACTAAATGAATGACTGAGTAAAGCTCATTAGTCTGAATTATAAAAAAAGGTAAGATTATATTATGAAACCACTTCTCAATTATTTTGTTAACTACACATTTTTCTTTTTCTCCATAATTTGACTCTTCCTTTAGGCCCCAAAACACCTTCCCAAGGTAATCATGCCCTCTCTTGTTCAACAGGGCAAATCTCATTTCATATTGCACTCGAAGTTTGAGCAATGGACTGGTGCTTTTCACTTGGCATTTTCAACCTGTGCCATATGCCCCCCAAGTCAGTCAGTAGATCTCTGTTAGCCTTTCTCTTGCAAATAATCCCAAAATCAGGCAAATTCAAATAGGAAAATATCAAACATTCATATCTCCTGCAATATAATTTCTACTCTCTGTTCAGCTGCAGCAGGTTTTTTACAAACTGTAGCGGAGGTCATTATGTGATGTCAGGGTATTGCAAGCACATTCATCTAAATATATATGCACACTCATCTTAAAAGAAATGGTCAAATCACAGAATAATCGACTAAAAATGACAGCCATTCTTACACAAGGGTCCAACTGCAGAATAGGAACTCTGCATCCCTCTGGGAAAGTAACCTCAGTTAAAGCTAGGACGTACAAAAGCAATTCTTACCCCCTTGCACAGCTTCTCATGTCCACCAGCCTGAATACTCTAACAGTTACCAGAATGAACCACGTTCCACAGCAATCAAAACCTGCTCATATACTTTCTAAAAGGAAGCAGGAGACTGTGCACAGGTCTGCCTTCGACTACCACCCACCAGAGATGGGTTTACTTAAAGGAAAACCTTCTACAACTCCTGCCCATTATAGATTAGCCTAGATGCACTATCTTTGAGACTGCTATTTGGCCTGAATCTTTCCAGCAAAGTCAGCCTGGGGCATATTACGGTCAAAGTAATTAAAATTTGGAAGAAGCAATAAATAGCTCTAACAGAAGCCTAAGAAATTATCAAGCAACCTCTACTCTATGTACTAGCATTGATAATTACTGAAACTTCAGCAGGAACATTGTTTTTCAAGCCATTGCTAATGCATCGCAGGAATCATAAGCCCATTCACCAGCGTTTTGATGCAAGATCTTTCCCAAACACTTCAGAGATCGCTGGGATTTCTTTGCTGGTCCGTAATTAGTCCAAAGTAATTTGGATGGAGGGCAAATATTCAAGGATAGATTGGTTTTGATTTATGGGGAGATTGCTCACAGGTCTTCATTTCTTTTAAATACCCCTTGCAAACAAACCACCTTCCATCGCTTTGCACTCATTTGTCACAGAGGAAAGATTTCATAGCACAGAAGAGACTCGAGGCCATGCTTGACCCTTGTATTTTTCCCAATTCTTTTATTTAGTTAAGAGTGTTCACCTTCCAGCCCATCCAAGTTGCTGAAATTTGATGGATCCCAATCTGGTGGACAGAATGGGATTTACTGAAAGTACGACAGTAATTCAAGCATGTCAAAGAATAGCCATAGGATGCTAAACAGCACTGACAGCTGAAGGTCTTTGCGCTTGTCATTTGAGACACTTTGCACAGATACTGCTTGGAATTTGGAAAACCTGACAGATAGAGAATAACAACTGGCTGCAAATGTCCCAGTGCTGCAGATGAGAGGCTTTGACAAATCAGTCCGAACTGTCTTAAATTAAACTAGACTGACTCTTTTCTATGATCTTTAGGACAACATAAGCTTAGGCTGTACATCCTGAAACAGAATAGGAAATATATACGAAATAGGTTCCCAGGGGACTGAATGGTTTCGGCACTAGGACTTATCAGTTTTCCCCAGCTAACTGTAACTTCCAAACTGCGCCTGGGGCTGAGTGCAGATAAAAGTTGTTTCTTCAGTACTGAAAGATCACTCGATGGCTATTCAAAAGCCTGATCGGAAAGAGCCTTTCCCCAGCGACTGCCATCCATTTCGGCTCTTCATTTTCCTTTCCGCGCAGCTGGGCGCGGGAGATTACTGGGCCATGTCAGGGTTTGTGGAATAGACTTTACAGAAAAAGACCTGCTTTTGTAGGTGCCTATCAGCTGACACTAGTAAATAAACTCCCTTATGGGTATTCACAAGGCAAATCCTCCTATTTCAGTGTGAACTACCTGCTCTCCTTGATGTGGTGCTTTCAGAGCCCGGCTGAATTGCTGATTCTCATTTCTTGCAAAAGGGAGTTTAGCAGACAAGGCTTTCTAAAACTGTTAATGAAAGACAGATGATAGTAAAGCATGCTTGCGCATTTTCCATCTTGAGATCTCAGTATTCTGTGCAAAAATCAAGGACCACGCTATACCTAGCTTTACGTAGGCCCTCAAGGCAAAGACAATTACAGAAATAACAGCCTCCAGTCAGGTTCACAATGCACGTGGTTCTACCACTGCTAACAGCAGAACCTGAGGATTGTGAAGAATAAAAGTTAGCACACCTACCTTCCCCTTGACAGACCTGCAGCGGCAGAATACGGTCCTAACTTCCAACATAAGACCAGACATCCCCAGTACCTGGCTGTCAGGAAGCATGGTTCAAAAGCCTTGTGTGGAATCAAAGCACCTCCAAGATTCAGTCTTCACAAGTACTTACAAACTTCCTCCTCGTTAGAGTAAACTAGTTCTGCATGTGACTGCAGGATGTGTCAGACAAAGAAAGGAAAAATTAAAGCCACATCATAAAACATATTAAACAGGGAAAGCTGTGCTTTGTGAAAGGGAATCATTTTTGATGATAAAACATTATTTTAGGTGAAGAGCCACATTAATCTTGCATAGGGTGCTTGATGAATGGTGGGGTTGATGCTACAGCTGGCTAGTGGGAACAGCAGGAGGCCAGTAGTGTCATTTGGTAGCAACGTTATCTCCTGATATATGTACATTTTATGTCCTGGCAAATGAATCTTAATGTTCCATAGGATATGAAAACAAATGAAGAAAGTGCCTGTGCTGAAGGTTTCTGATGAGCAGGGTGTTATGGGACTAGACCAAGCCTAGAGACAAGGCGAGAAAGAAGCACAGATGTCGCCAGGCTAGAGGAAACAGCCTTTTAAAGGCAAATCGAAGTTTGGAGTAAACTTCTGGCTGCAGAAGATAAACTGGGTGGCACAGCTGCTGCTCAGTAAACACAAGGGCCCAACTGCCACTCAATACATTATCATCTATAACACAGCGTCAGTTTAGATGGAGAATCTGCTCAAATCGGATTCAGAAGCTAAGCACTAAAGAGCTCCACAGTGAAAGACTGACCCAGATAAGGAAAAAACAGCTGCCAAGCGACCCTTCCTACCTCACGCTGAGAACGAGGGGCATTGCTGCTGACTGTCAATAGGGAAGGAAAAACAAAAAATGAAAGAAACCACTTCAGTCGCTGTTGCAGGCTCTGCACGGGGATGTTCTGGTTTCTGCTGTGCAAGATCCCTTCCCTAATTTGGTTTCATCTGTCCGTGGCTGGCCTGAGAAGCCTGCAAAGTGCAAGGCACACAGGAGCGCAGGCCTTCAAAGGGCACCTTCCACCTGGCTCTGCAAGAACAAGACATTTCTGTTCAGGGTGAATAGAAATGCTGCTTCTGAGACTGGCTTCTCAGAAATACTTTCCTTTCATTTTTCCCAAAGAAAAGTTTTGCTTTTCAACAATTTTTTTTCAGTTTCCTCTATGAAGGAGGGAAGGAAACGTGCAGATCTCTACCTATCACTAGTCAAGGGCTCTTACAACCCAGAGCTGCACTATCAAGGAAGCCCCAGAAAGCTTTTTAAGGTAATGCTATACTACTTAAGCCTTGCAACATGCTGAGCGGGCCACCTTCCATACAAAGCAGAAGACAAAATTATGTTTGTTTGGAGCAAATGTTTAAATATATATATATTATATGTAGAAAAGGGACTCTCAGCCCAGTTAGAATCTATTTAACTTGAGGACTTGTTTCATGTCATTGCTGGTCCCTGCATGCTGTTTGTCACCCCATCATGAGATGGAGACTGCTGACAGTGCCCATTTCTACTGCTACAAGTCTCAAAGCAGAAGAGACTCAGCCAATTGCCTTGATTTTTTTTTTCTTAGCTTACTTAGACCAACCTGCTCCTCACTCTCACCACATCTGTAGCACTATTCCCTTCAAGCTCACATCCTCAGGTATAGTTTTGATAGTGCTTTATCAATAAATATTAATTTGCTTTACACATTTCCAAGCCTTTGACTTTTGGGCAGCAGGATTCATCCCTTTCCTGCCCCAACACCAGAACCAGTGCCTGGGTCACTTTGCAAAGGCTTCACCGGGCCCCAGCTCAGTGACTTCACCCCTCTTGAGCTGAGCCCTTTGAGAGCTGCTGATTGTGCCTACAGATCTCTTGGCACATGACCAAATTTCTTCTTTACAGTGTTAAAATCTGTCTAGCTGCCAACTCCCCTTTCCACATACACATAAATAAATGAGTTGCTGAGAGCATTTTCAGCCTGTTATCACTGTATCGGGTGTTCCACATAGAAAGCTGCAGCGACTACGACTCACACTCCTTTATTTAATATGTCTCAGTGCCAACCAGTATCTAATGGACATAATGATTGAATACTGACATGCATATTTTTCCAACCCAGTTCTCCTTTGGCAATAATGCCTGACCAAGATTGATGAGTCTAATACCAAAGCAGGCAGATTGTTTGTTTCTTCCACAAGATTCATTTTTCAAAGTAGCCTCAGATTCCCCCTTCCTTCCCCAAAGGAAAAGAGAGAATGGAAAATTGTGATGACTTTGGAGATACCTATATGAGTTCAGTTGTGGTTTCCCCAGGCCACCAAACACAGGGATCATATTCACCAGCTAATGCACTAGCTTGGTTTACTCTAGCATCATTCAAATGGTCTATCACAGTGACATGCACAGCTCCCCTGGAGAGGGACTCAGTTACTCGTGTGGAACAAGACCAGGAGGGCACATTTGGTCCAATCCCAAAAGCCACATTTCACACTTGCTTGTAAAGAGCCCACACAAGATCCAGGGCAGTTCTCAAGAAAAAGAGTTAGCATGCCAAAAGAAAACAACAAAAACTCCACGTGCAAGAGGTGCTCCTCTTCACATTGTCTGTAGGAGCAGGCAGCAGATTCCAAGGACATCTGAGTACATCAAGGAAGCACTG
>JAVCKT010021670.1:28752-55850 GCA_032273925.1 Rhynchotus rufescens
GGCCACACAAGATCCAGGGCAGTTCTGAAGAAAAAGAGTTAGCATGCCAAAAGAAAAGAACAAAAACGCCACGTGCAAGAGGTTCTCCTCTTCACATTGTCTGTAGGAGCGGGCAGCAGATTCCAAGGACATCTGAGTACATCAAGGAAGCACTGACATGCAAAGCAGAGCTAGGAGCCATTTTACAGCAAGGAGCAAGACCACAGTGTATGTGACTCAAAAACAAGACAGAGTCTGTCTTGCTAAGGAGAATCCGCTGGGAAGCTAAGGATATCACTGCACATAGCACAGATGGCAATTATCTAGAAAAAGCAGAGAGGAAATGGGAATTAACTATAATACGAACTTGATGATACCCTTTGCTCTGTAAAGGAAACTCAGCAATATTCTGTTTGTAGATCAACTCTCCTGTGTTAAATGAAGAACAGTTTGGATCTGGCCTGTTGCTTAGTCTTCTGTTGTATCACTTACATTTCTATATGCTTTTTCTTAGAGAAGTATTTACATCTTGGGCTTAATTTCAAAAATGAAGTGTGAAGGTCCTGTTTCCTTACTGACATAACAGAACCTTGGAAGGGAGATGCTCGAGGGTGGGCCCAGGCACAGTGCTGCTCTTCCAAGCTCCAGCTGGACAGAAGCTGCTTTCATGTCCCACTGATGTGACAACTGACTCGCTGTGGTCAACAAGCTGAAAGGACACAAAGCAGATCTGTCCTGAAAGAGCCTCTGCGTGCTGTGCATGTGGGCTCACAAACCAGATGCCTCTTTCTCAGGTCCAGTCAAGAGCACCAGAGCTCCAACTAGCACATGCAGAGGGAAGTTCCCTTTGAGCCATAAGCAGAAACAGCTTCTCTTTCACACTGCCTGAGTCCCATTTATATGAGATCTTATGAAGTGGTAGCACACGTACTTCAGAGCCAGAGACAAAAAGCAATTGTAGAGATGAGTCCCCAGAGGGCTTGTAGCTCTTCCTTAGTCTAGAGAACTTCTTGCTAGTCTATTATACTAGTCCTAATTTGAAATGACGTGTGATAAATAGGAAAGGTTAAATCGGACTGATCAGCAGCACATTTTACACTGAATTAGGTAGAGGTAAACAGAAGCCAGTAGCTGCATTATTTGGTAGATCTATATTACACTGCTCACATATTCTTCTTGCAAATTCTCTCCTATATGAAGCATCATCACACTCAAATGCCTGACAAAGCTCACAAAATGCCACTGGGGAGCACATCTTCAAATTAGGATGTATTTTAGATTTGAAGAGACAGGCAATAAATTCCAGCCATTCCTGATGACCTTGAGCTGTGACTCTCAGCCAGGTGTCCTGATGCCACCCAGGCCCCTTCCATTCAACCCACTGATTCTATCTCCTTTCCTCACTTCAGTTTCCCCTGGGGCATCACCAGTGTTGCTGAAGAGCCTGTGAACAGCTCCTAATCCTGTAGTCAATTATTACAGATTAGATACAGGCAAATTATCAAGTATAGATCATGAGCAAGGACTTCTGATAAATGTCATGTAGAAGAAATGAGTCACAAAAGAAGCCCTATGCGTTTATAGTTGTGACCTCACCATTCCTCTAATATCCAAATCTCTCTCAGATGCTTTTACTTGCTTCCCAGTTTGTGGGAGGTTTCTCTCAGAGTAGAAATGACACTGGTTTCCTTGCTTCTCAGTACAAGACAAACACTAGCTCAAGATTGAAAGGGATGCAGATACGGATTTTAAAATCTTCATTATACCACCCTACTGTCATAGATGTCTGGTGGTAAGCCTTCCCATGGCTCTGGAAAACCAGACTTGGGAATTCCTAAATTTCCATTATTTTTTTCTTCTACTCAATTCCCATTGCTTTTTTTTTTTTTGAAGAATCTAAGTTTTAATTCTGTGCACTGTGAATGCTATTGTCATCAGCTGCGCTTCTTGCTTGTTTTCTTGTTTTGTTGTTGCTGTTTATTCTTTTCCCTAGATAGATTATTTGCACCTGTGAGATTCTGGTTTTACTTCTATCTGAGACTTTAAAAAAAAAAAACCCCAAGGAAAGAAATAGGCATTTCTTTTGCGTTGTGATAAAAGACATGAGCACAAAACACCACAGCTTGAGAGTTTCATATACCATCAACTTCAGCTAGTTCTTAATAATTCATGGGTACAACACATGCCGAGGGCAGAAAAGGGATTAGCCACTTTAATAGCTCCAATTTTTAATTTGTAACCTGTATCCGACAGACCTTTGCCTGGAAATGCTCCTTCTTCTAGTCCAGGGTGGGCCTAGAAATTTGTTGCCACCAAAGTGCTGCTGCTCACACTATGAGTGGCCTGGCCCCATAGGCCTGCGCTTAATGAGTATCCATGGTATTTAACAAAAATGTAATTGTGGTACAGGGCCAACGAGGGCCTCCCAAATTGCTGAAGAGAGTGACTTGAGCACAGTCCTGTAGTGCTCCAATCAAGAATAAACACATGAAAGAGATTGGAAAAGGATGTTTGTTGTCTTAGGTAAAAGGAGGGAAGCAGAAGAACTAGACAAGAGCTCAATGTCCTGTGCTTACTGTGTCACAACTCACTGGATAGTCACTGAACTCACTGAACCCAGCTTCAATAGAGGAAGGTTTTGCCAACATAAACACAAGCAGATGGAAGAGTCTCCCCAAAAGGCAGTTACCTAGCATTAATGGGCATAAATTTGAGGGTCCAAATCATTTGGACCCTACCTTTCTTCTGGAAATATACATCCATAAAATCCAAATTGCTGCTCAGCCCACCTAAACTATCAGTAATTGTTTTAAATCTTAGAGATATCTCAACAGAGGTGGGTATTGAGAATAAAACTCTGCATAAAATGAAACATTCTCATCGAGAAACTGTTTCAGATTTAAAATCACCTGCAAAATGTGAGGGAGATGGTATAATTTTCAGAGTCCTGTATCTCCAGATCCTGGGAGATGCCTTTCTTCTAACTTGATAGAATAATCCCCTGATATATTTCAATCCATGTCCAATCTGACTCAACAGACTACTCCATACAACACGGCAGCTGGTGGCACATCGTTGGGAACTGTAACACACCAGATAACTGGCTTCACTGAGGCCCTTTGAAGTGATGTTACTATTCTTGGGATATTTTCTGAAAGCTCTTGTTAAATGAGCCATATCCTGCACTGCAGCTAAACAATAATTGATTTTTCTGTTCTTTCTAAGCACTGTCCCATTGCCAACATATATTTCTTATTTAAGTTCCTTGAACATTTTGTTGCCTCTCTGGCTTTAATCTCTCTTTTCCATAAACTTAATTTATGAGTCTCCCCATCTGTTTCTGTGAGGCACATGTACATGGTCTGTACATGGAGCTCTGTATATAGGTGTTGCAAAGATAAGGTGAATGTTTGTCTGTGACACAGCCTGGCACATGTCATTGCCATGGCAATGCTGTAAAATACTTCTGCAAACCTGCTTTACTTCTGAACCTGCTCCACATTTAACATTTGTGACCACAATGAACTATATATTGGACATCCTAGCTTCTTACTGAACCATAGCCTACAAAATACATAACGCTGTGGCACTGCACAGACTGTTCAGGGATTATAAGCTCTTTTTGTATGTTAATATTCCATCTTTGGCCACTTACCACTCTAGAGCAGTCCCTTTGGTTAGGCTGTCCTAAATGCAAAAACCAGAACACAGACAGGCAAGGGAGAGAAGATCAAAGAACTAAAAGGGTTGCTTTGCTATTTGTTTTTGTTGTTGTTGTTTTAAACACATTAAACAGAAAGCCTAAAGACTACAGCTTGCATAATTTAACATGTCTGTAAACATGGAACATGCATAATTAACGTTAAACAACATGCTAATCACCTCATAATGCGATCAGAGGGGCAACCTACCCTCAGCTTATGTATAAGTAACAAGATGGAAACCCGCTGAGCTCTGTATAATAGTTTTTTTTTTCCCTCTTACATTTGTGTCTCAGCGTGATGGTAAACCACAGCTTAGGCAGGAAACCTAATGTATTATTTATGCTCCACTTTGCACCGAAATGCTTTTCTGTATTTTATGTAAGTATATACATTACTCCTTCAAAAACCATGACTGATTCTGTCAGGTCGCTTTGAGAATAATTCCCTGCTACCAGTTAAAAAAGGGACAGAGCACAAGCAGTGAAGGTTAGTGCTAGGGTGAGATGCCTGTTTGCCAGGGCAGGGGGCCTGAAACATGAATCCCAATCCCCTCTGTGCTCAAAGCTGCCTTGGAGACATTAGATCACCTGTCATCTTTTACCCTTGCACCTTCAGGACATCATTGCATCCACCAGGGAGTAAACGCTGCCAAGACAATAAACACCCAGTGCTCTCACTGCCCCGAACACCACAGTCCTCCTTTCCAGTAACTACAATTGGAGACGGCGTGAGACATGCCAGGGCAAACTGCTTTATGGTCTCCCCGGCCCAAATTATCCTGTGGTGCTGCCCTAGATGTTGGAAAAACCTGGAAAAACCTAGGGAAAAAACCCTGACCCAATTCTGTTACAAATAAAGATGGGAGATGGTGGAGAGCATGGAAGCCTGCAAGTACCTCTTGTATGGAAGAAACGAGGGAGCAGAAGACCCTTTGCTGATATACAGAAACTATTCTCTTGTGGTTTCAGTGTCATGTCATTTAAGTAATACAGAGAGACATTAATAGAAAAAAAATAAGGGAAAGCATCAAGGAAAGCAAACAAAAAACCAAAGAGCAGGAATGGCAGAGGGAGAGCAACCGGCCAGCCCTGCTCCTGCAGGACACACAAGAGCAGATGTTCCAGGGCAAGACACAAAGCCACAAGCACAGTGTGTTGAAACCAGGGGCAGAGCTCCTGTCAACTTCAGAATCAACATGACCGCACTGAGAAGAAAATCTAACATGAATTTTAGCATGTTTTCTTCTCCCAAGACAAGACAGACTAACTTGGCCTAACAGGTATGACAGAAAACTGCAGCACTGCATCTATAAGTAGCTTCCATCTAGCTACCACCCTAGGTCTGACTTTTGTCTCATCAGAGATCTGCCTTTAATTAAAACCAATTTTAAATAATTTACTTGGCATTTCATTAAATGCATGCTGAGTTAGACCAGAGCACCACCAGTGCAATTTAATATATCCAAGACATGTGCTGAGAAGCTAAGGTCATTACAGCACATTTGTGTTTTTGTCCTTTTTTGGTGGGATCTGCAATTTAAAGATAACGCACCAAATAATTTTTAACCTTGCTGCAGGCAAGCCAGCTCTCTCCCCTGGAATACATTAGCCAGAACACTAAGAGACTACAAGTAGCCATAAACAAATGTGACTCATTCTCTCCTAATGGGCTAGAGCTGCTTCACCAGTGGCACTTTAGAAGACCGGCATGAGTTTCCACATGCCCCCACATTCGGATTCTGAGGTGAGTAAGGAGGGAAATATTTGATGATGGAGGTAGAGGGGAAAAAAGAGAACACGGCAGAATGAGAAGCAAATGACTCTGAAATCAGAGGACTGCTTACAACCCCTGAAGGAGACAAACATGATGAGCTGTACACAAGACAAGGTGGCTTTTGTGTCTTTGAAGGTGTAACCTCTCCCCTGGGATGCTGGCTGTCCTAGCTGGAAGAGTTAATGCTGCACAAACTGGACCTCCAGCCCCACTCTCACTGCAAAATGGGGTTTTACTCAGTTTAATCCTCCCATGGCAAAGCATTAAATGATAGAGGAGGAAAAAAAAAATCATAGTCTTAGATGAGAAAACAGCAAAACAAAAGGCTTTATCTAACAAAAATGTGGTTGAGAACATTGCTCAGCCTCTTCATCCCTCTGGATTAGCTCTGGGAAGCAGAGATGCTCCATGTGAGCCCAAAACTCTGCCTCTAGAAGTCACCTGGCTACCGAGCAGGGAAATGTCATGCAGCTGCAGAGCAGCCTGCTCTATTTACAAGTCAATGAAGGAAACAGGAGTGCATGCACACGTGAGAGCGAGATGGATTATGGAGGGGGAAGTCGGTGAGAGAATTACAGAGCTGGGAAAGGACCTCCTCTCTAAGCCAGATGGAGTGGAGCTTGTTTACGAGTCTGAACTGCGATATCCACTGAGCCCATCTGGCCGGCGCTGAAGGGAAGGCCTTTCAGCAGCCACTCTGGAAGCACCGTTCTGTTGAGCTGTGCTTCATCGTTCCACAGGAATCAACGGGTTATCTAGGCTAGTGCTGAGGATGCCATGCAGAGAAAGCACCAAGCCGTGAAACTCAGCACTCTCTTCTTTAGCAATAGTAATCATTTAAAAAAAAAAAGAAAATCTCTTGGGCAAAGCCTGTCAAATGTCTGCACAGGGATCTCTGCAAAGTGAAGTCCTGAACCTCCTTCGTGTGAAAGGTTCTTGCCAGACTGCTTACAACTTACAGCCTTACAGTGGCTGGTATTGCATTAGCATCCACACCAAAAGCCCTTTACCCTTGAGACTTAGAGAGATCTTAATCATCAGAAATGTTTTTCTGAACTCTTTTTGGTTTCCTTTTCCCTGCACGGTTGAGGCATCCTGCCTATAACCACGTTGATGTTCAAGGGGGAACGTGTGAGGCTGGACATTATATCACACAAGAGCAATAACCTGTGAGACACCATGTCCACAGACACAGTTAATGATGGGATAAATGGCAGACACCCCCATGCTGCTGCTGCAAAGAGCTGCTGACCTACAGCAGGGACCAGGACGATGGCAGTACCTTGCCTTAAACGCGGATCAGAACGGGATGGTGGAGGGCTCACAGCCAGCGTAAAAGAGCTGTGTACTGAAAGCCAACCATACTAATATTTGTAAAGACAGACTGTGATACAAAACATGGAGCTGAGTAAAGTCATGCAAGCTCTTTACAGCTGACATTCAGCTCAGCTTGGCCACAGTAATTTTAAGTAGATTTAGTATTTGGAAGGAAACACATTAAAGGATGCACGGGCTCCTCACTACACTTAGGGAGTTTTGCTCGAGGATAGGGTTTCACCTCATGTAAGCACCCATTATAGAAGCCTGCTGAGCCCCTAAAAACGCTGCTAAGATATCCAAACCTGCTGATGAAAGAGGAATTGAACCAAGATCTTACAGAGCTAGAAATTACATGCCTGAGGAACAGAGGAAGGACCTTGTTGGGGCACATCCCCTCGCTCCTTCAGCAGATGAGCTGCAGAGCTACATTTTTTCATATGCAACAAGCAGGCCGTACTCCTCCTTGCCTTCCACCAGGAAACAACGTACTCAGTACTCTGCATTACTGAATAAGGCCCTTTCAGAGGATCTAAAACTCACAGCAGAATTCGAAAGAGATGCCTTGTGAATTCAAAGGCCTTTGATGCTTTGATGGTATTCACCAGGGAATGAGGAGGGGACATAAAGGAGACAGCGTGATGGTTGGTAGGCTCCACATGTTGGGCTTCAGGGGAGCTCTGTCCGCTTGCACGCTCTCAGAAGAGCACACTCAGAATGCAAATCTCCCTCCCACAACAAGTAACAGAGCTCTGCTGCTATCCTGGACAGCCCTGTAAAGAATTACTAAGCTTTTTATCTAAAAGGAACCTAGAGGATTACAAAAGATTAGATTTTCAAGCTAATAGCCCACAAAGGAAAAAAAAAAAAAAAAAAACAGGCCTTCCCCAATCACCTTTCTGAAAGTAAAGTCTCTAGAGCATGTGTAGATCACAGTCTCTCCACTGACTTCAAACAAGCAGCGCAGAGGGAGGCGAGGCCCTTT
This sequence comes from Rhynchotus rufescens, assembly GCA_032273925.1. NCBI lineage: Eukaryota > Metazoa > Chordata > Aves > Tinamiformes > Tinamidae > Rhynchotus > Rhynchotus rufescens. The sequence continues at coordinate 36,511 of JAVCKT010021670.1, forward strand.
GAATGTTTGCAAAAGAGCACCTTGAAGAAAGGGGTTTGGTTGAGAAGAGGAAGGAAAAAGCCATCACAACCATCTCCAGGTTCTTCCCTCAGTCACCACCAGAATTAGCAGATTTTGACCTCACCCTCCCTACCTTACATGAGAGACGTTAAAAAAAGTACAGTTGCTTTTAAGCACAAATCTACTGCTCATACCCATAATTACTGACCAGAACTGAAACATGGGAAGGTGTCAACATGGTCCAACTCTCCAGCGAGCAAGGAATAGTTCTGAGCAGTGTTCAGTACAGAGCACTCAATGTTATTCCAAACAAAAACACCATAGCTCACCTGGAATAATAATAATAATAAACGCTAAGTGAACATAACCAAAATATAACCTCAGCACTAGCAGCACAATTTCATTAGCCTTGAGTCACTTCTGAAATTATGAAGGCTTGACATACCAAACGAAGCACAGAAGGAATAAACTGAAAACAAGTACCCTACAGATTGATACTCGCTGTGAAAATTGCCTCCCATTTCAGAGGGAAAGTAACAAAAAAATAAAATAAAACGCAAAGCCCTGAAGTAGGCTAAAAGCAATGATTGTTGCTTTTAATTTAGAAGTGCCTGCTCTGTCCCACTGTGAGCACAGCCAAATTACTGCAGAAAACATCCAGCTTGAAGCACCCCGGAGCTGGAGCCGGTCTGTGTTCGTGGGACAGCACCGGCATCTAGCGGGCGGCTGCCACCCTCACACGCTCCTCCCGCTTCCCAAGCTCCTCGCTTTGGTGGGGGACAACGCACTGCACCTGGCTGCTGTTCTCCCGGGAAAGGCAGCTCACACACCCCTCCTGAGGGATGCCAGGGTGCATCCTAGGAACGAGGAGCACTTGACAGCACTTCCAGTTCGCACTGACGACCGTGCCCTGACACCAACACCTCCTTCCCCTGCTAGGAGCCATCACACGAGGCTCGTTAAGCAGCAGCTACCCAGGGAAGCTGGTTTAACTCCCCAGGACAGACCTGCGTCAGGGTTCCCTCAGACCCTCCACAAAGCAGATTTCACCCTGGGCTTCCAACATCAGCACTGAGGCCACCAGGGACAGAAGTGCTCCCGTCCTGCCCTCCACCACTGAGGCTCCCCAGGGGCTTTCGACAACCGCGGGAAGTGCTGCTGTTCAGTATAACGTCAAGGGTTCTGCCCGGGGAACCAGGACACTCCTACCTGAAGGTACTTGTCTAATTGCATCTTGTCCAATATACAAATGTTAAGTTAGTGCCATTGAACAGTTCAAACGAGAGCTTCTTAATAGCAAGAAAGTTTGCTTACTGGTGACACTAATCCATTATTAAATTCTGAGGCTGTCATATGCACTTTCAAAAGACCCCGTGTCAAATACAGAGAAACTGTCCCAACCTCTTGAAGCAAGATACCATCACAAACAGTAATTCTCATTTTAACTACCACTCATTCATCTCAGTTTTACCTTTTGCCAAATAACTGCCTGCCTCTCCTTAACCAGAAGCATGCACCGAGTAGAAGAGATAGAGACCTCGACTGTCCTGCAAATTGGTTGGCATCATTTTGCAGCATTATTTAAAAAAAAAAAAAAAAAAAAGTCTCCGATGAAGCCACTAGATGTCACACTTGGACTTCCAGTCGAAGCAATTCCACAGTTTTGTTTTGTTCTTCCCCCTCACTGTTATGGCCACGGCCACAAGGAATGAAGGCCTTCATTTTACAGCTTGATGCCAGCATCCCACGTGGCTGTGTTGGGCGCAATGTTCACTGGAGAAGACGTCTGCCAAATTCCCCCTATATGATGATGGAAACTGCCAAATTCCGCTACGAGATGGAAACTGGCCTGCTTGTAATTTAGATCAGAATGGGATCTTCCTAAAAGGAACTCCACCTTCAAGAACTTCACATTAACTATTTATCCTCAACTCCGCTTAATCTAAGAAGCACCACAAAAAGATAAGGCTTGCCAAGATCAAACGCAAAGCTACTAGCCAGCCAGCACCAGGACACAAGAACCGAGATCTCAAAAAGCAGCAGCAAAAGATCCTTTTACTAAAACTTTTCTGGAACCAAAGATGCACCATGGGTTTAGTTTGCAGCTCTGCAGAGCAACTTGTGGTCAATCTCTTAGCCTGTCTTACAGGACTGCTGAAGATCCGAAATTAGGAAACTCAGCTCCTAACTTAGCAATTCTTCCTTCCCTGAGGAAATTCTGCTTTTAGGTATTGTCCAGAAGAGACATCTGCTGCCCCACATGGCACATCCAGCTTGCCTGTGTCTCAGTGTGTCCTCACCGTGACGGCTCACAAGCCACTCGAGCTTCCCCACACGGGGCTTGCAAGGGGCACCCCCAGCGTCACGGCCACGCTGAGACAAACAGCAGTGTCCTGCTGCTCTCAGCAGTACCCTAAATCTTAAATCAAGTCACTGGTGATTTTATTCTGTCCAAGAAACAGGACATCAGCAGCTGCAGCTTGGCACGCTGTGTTCCACAGGTCGCAGAGAGGTTCTGGATACATCCCAGATTTCTGCCCCTGCTTTGGCTGTCGGTGGAAGGGGCACAGCAGCCTCCCCAGCTGGGGGGGCTTTAAGAAACCTTCTTTTATGCAGCCACTGAACTGACCTGCAGCTACAGCACCAGGATTTGCACCACAACCACCGCAGCGTCACCGGCGCGGCCGGGGAGCAGCTCCGGGCAGGCCTTAGGCAGGATTTATAACCCCCATCTGCGCCACGAAGCATCAGGCAGCTCATTTAAAAGGAGAGCGAGGCTCTGAACAGGCTGAACAGAGAGTCCAGTTTCTTCCTTTTTATTTTTCTTTTAAATAGGTGAGAAGAACATCCATCTAGCACTTGCACCGAGCCAGTGGCCCCCCTGTACTGCTAACATGCTTAACATAGGGGAAAAACATCTTCAGGGAGTTTCAAGTGGTAATGGGCCATGAAGCATATGGCAGTGTTGTGGCATCTCGAGAGCCATATGTACGGGCCTACAAACTGTCGGGATGTGATACACTACAGATAATATCCATGATAAATTATTCACTTAACCAAAAATTGTACATCAACCCTCAACAGCTGGTAAAAGCTGGATCCTTGCCCAGTGCATTAAGGAAGTTTGCTTCCTCAAAGCTCTACTGTTCTTTAGGGGATTTGAATTATGCATGTTACCATGAAAGCTAATGCTGTACATATGCATTCAAAGTTATTATTAACCTCATCAGGCAGAGAAGGAGGAAAGGCAGCTGTTTTTCTAGCTCATGTGCTTAGGACGCGGGCATGTTTGAAAGGACTTGCTGAGAGCACGAACGTGGGAGAGTTTATTTTTCCTCAGAGTGGTTGAGAGTAGCCAGGTCAACCAGAAGAGTCTCCCTAGGGGTGGTCACTGGCAGTGTTGGTTTAATCTTCATTACTTTAATGCTAGAAAAAAATAACTAAATAAATAGGCCTTTATATGACCTATGTTATAGCTGCATTGTGCCAGGGAAAAAAAAAAAAAAAAAATCCAGAAGTGCAGAAGTTACAGCCCCTTAACCCCTTTCTCCATCAAGCTCCCAGCAGAGTTGGCCCTGGTTTTCTTTCTTTTTTTCCTCTAAAACAGAATCCAAGTCAAAATGGAGCTGCTCTCTCTTCACTTTCATCCACAATCACCATTCAAGTCCCTCCATCTCAGGTAGGGCCCAGAATACCAAGAAATACAGAGTAGTCTCTCCTGCCAACTATCCATTTTTTCCCCAATTACCTTTTAATTTCCCATTAAAAGGGCTTTGATTTTCTTAAAGCAACTTTAGGCTGTATCCTCAAATACTGCCCATGGGACTGACATTACTCTGTTGATCCCAGCCAGCTGCAGAACAAGTGCCAGGGACAGCAAGTTGCTGCAGGAGGAGTGCCAGGGACAGGAGAGGCAATGCCCTTGTGTCCTGCTTGGCACATTCCTGCTCTTGGCATTCATTTTCTGTGGCACTCTGAGTTCCCCTCTCAGTATTTTGCTCTGCCAATGGATTCAGCACTAGGCTATCTGGATAGATGACCAGATGGTGCTATAGCTTGGGGTCAACACAGAAAATCACTAGCTGGAAATGGGCTTAGACAACAGTCTGGGGCAAGTTTAGATCCCTTGGCCAAATTAGACATGGAGACAGACCAGACATCCTGCTGGGGCCTGAAATGAGGTTTTGCAGCATTAACTGTTCTCTTCCAGTAGCTGCTAGATGGAGCAATCATCTTCAAACATGACTTTTTGGTCTCTCCTTCCAGAAAGGCAAGCTAATTAAAAAGGGGCTGAGGAGAGAGGACACAAGAGTAGGGGACATTTCTGCAAGGCACAAGGAGCAGCTCAGCAGCCAGATCTCCTGAAAGTCAGTGGCAACTGGCTAACCAACTCCTGCTTGTTCTCCAGACTGCTCTGCTTGCAGCTGTTAAAGCTTCTTCTCCGGTTAGAAAAGGAAAGAGGCATCTAAGGAGAGAAGCGTGGGGATTTGTATTGCTGTGGAGATTCATATTGCTGACACGCTCCCAGTTTCTTCTGGCAAAACTTTGCGGCACCTTATACAAACTCCTGACCTTTTAAAGGACCAGTTTGTAATCCACATACCACAATTTTTGGTAACATCCTTCCCTTCTCCCATTGCCAACCAAGCGATCAGCTCCAGACACCACCGGCCAGCCCCTACCCCAGCGTGAGCAGCAGACAAGCGCTGCGCACGGGCAGCCTGGCTCTGCCCTTCACTGTGCTCCAAGGCACCACTCGCTGTCACCCGCTGCAGGACCTCGGCTGTTAAACCAAGGCTGTGGATTTGTCCCTGCAGACACAAAGAGAAGCACAAAGAAGTGAGGTGAGACCCTGGCCCAGGTTCCCTGCCCACGCGGGGAGGCCACGTTGCCCGTTCAGAGCCATTTGCCACGGGCTCCGCTCCAGGGGACCCCAGGAGGGATTAGCAAGCGGCTGCCAAAGGCAGCATCGCATCTTGAATGTCACTGTCATCTACACAGCTCATGGCACTTGAAGCTAACACCAGAAGGAGCTTGTTGGTACAACTCGGCAAAAGCCGCAACAGTAGCTTAAATGCTATTTTTCCCATGCACATGTGTATATAAAAGATATATTTATCCAAAATTGGATTTAGACGTCTAGTGATGGTGTCACAGTGCCAAGCTCCAGTCTGCAGCAGTACAATCTCCTACCACGATGTCTAACCATGTACCATAAGCCCAGACCTTTCTGAGGCGCCACTTCCGAAGATGCGGGCAGTTCACAGCTAGAGCAGCTCACTGCCTGGCAGCTCTGCTCAGATGAGAGGGCCAGCTCTGCCCGTGCCTTGCAGATGAGATCAACTTGTCCATCCATAACTGGACTGCGAATGGTCTGCTCATTCTGCACTAATCACTGAACGAGTCATTTAACGCAAATGACTACTAGTCACTGCTAGTCTGGATTTCATCTGGGACTTGGAAACAAGAGCGCTGTTTCTTGCTAACAGTCTCTCGGCTGCCTAGGCCGAGTGTACCTCAGCATCTTAAATCAGCCAAAAACAGATCCCAACACAACAAATGCAGCTGATCATCTTGCAGGCATCCGAAGACACTTGCAGTAGTGTTTCTGATCAAGGAGAGAAGCAGAGGGAAATGTTTCAGAGTTAGGATGCACTACGAGATCCCGATCACCTCCCAAAATCCACGCAAGTTACCCGGGTCCTGGGAGAGCAAAAGCAGGAGGGCAGGTGTGGGGAGCAAATTCAGAAGGGCCTTTCCTAAGAAGCTTCTGTCACCACATGCACCTTTTACTGCTCTGACACAACCAGGGTACTGAGGCACGTGAACAAAACATCCACCTGTTGAATGGCATTAGCTACGGTGATACTGCAGTAATGTAAAACACAGAATGGAGTCTTCATTTTTTCCTTTCTTGACATAATGCAGCTGCACATAACTGAGACATAATGCAGGAGCCTCATGAATCCAGAGCTAAGCTGTGGGAGACCAGGAGCAAATAAATATTTCACAAAGTGTTAGCACAGGACACGACAGCATAAATAAAACAGAAGTGTGAGGATAAAGGCTCCAAATGCAATTTGGCTCAAGTCATCTGTGCCTTCAGAAATAGAAAGATGAGATTTATTTCAAACCTCAACAACTCAAGAGGAAGGCAGTGATTTTTTTTTTTTAAATCATTATCTTTGACCTTTATGCAGGCAGGAAAGGGAGCAGGAGCGTGGGTCACTGGCACAGCGTGCGGGTTCACTCTGGAAGCATTTCTGCTTCCATCTGACAGATGCTTCCTGATGAAGGGAGCCCAGATGGGCCCAGCCCTCACAAAGCCCCATTGCTGGAGCTCGTGGATCCCATGCGGCAGCCCCTGCTGATGAGAGGGTTTGTTCTGCTGGGCTGGATTTGCCAGGGGAGTCCATCCGAGTCGCCAATCGCTTACAACAAGAGCAATAAAATAACTGGCATTTCATTATCCTAATATTACGTAGGGCAGGTATTAAGAACTCATCTCAAACAATTCTTACTTCTGCACCCATAATAAAAAAGCTCATAATGTAGCAGTAAATGATGAAAAGAAACACCAGAGTTGTCGCCCTCCAAAAGCCAACGCCAGGCCAGAGATGGGGCCGGCAGCAATGGAACGAACAAATGTCTTGACTGTGTCCCTTGCCTCAGGACTAAATCTGTCTCCAGGTATTGCTCCAGTCCATCCTCCTCTCTCATCCTTTGGACTGAACACAACTCTTGGCCAAGTGCTCTCATTCTTCGGCTTGCAAAGAAACCCAAACCCCAGCTCTGCTCATCAACATTGACCTTCCACCTTTGCTAACTTTGCTTCTCCACTGCCCTAGCTACGGAGACCTTTCAAATATCACTCTATTGAAAGAATTCCCCTTTCTCCCACCTTGCTTTAAAAACTCAGATTGAATTAAACAGTTGTGAAACAAGGGTAAACCTTGGGCAGCTCTAAGGCTATTTGCCCCTAATCTGAAGCACTGCAGAATAATAGCCAAGCAGCCAGTACGAAACACTGGAGCTGGCAAAATTAAATGAGTACAAACAGAGCCCTACAAAGCACTACAGAGTCAGCTCCCGAAGCAGAGCAGCTAAGGGTTTATTCACAGCTAAACGTGCTGGGATTTCCAGTTATACTCACAAATCCCCACGTATCAGAGGAGTGCCTGTGTTATATATAGCCTCTTGCTAAATTTTCCACTAATTATTCGGAGTCTGCTTCTGCTTTCAGGCACCAGCAGCCCTCCCCTGGCTGCAGAGGTACCACTCCCCTTTCCTTCTGAAGTGCCTGGAATTTACCCGTTCCGATTTCACACCGCAACAGGCGTGACGGCGGCTGGCAGCTTGCCACCCACTTTCCCATACCAACCTCACGGCACGGAGCCAGAAGCAAAGCCGCGGTGGCACCTCCAGCTCTCCAAGCAACGGAAGATAAGAGCACCGTGGGGGAAAGGTAAGAGCCACGTGGTATTTTAGCAGGGGTGGGGGAAGACGAGGGCTCGGCGCAGAGCGGGCAACGAGTCATTTCCATTTAGCTACCTGAAGGAGGGACAAGGGAGTCAACACCAGCACCCGCCCGACCTTGGCCTGCGGTCCTGTCATCGCCTCCAGCTGCTCCGGGAGGAAGACCCCTCTGCAGGATACAGCCCAGCTCTTGGAACTACAGATATTCCCTAACGTTACACTGCAAGGCAGATTTGAGGCAGTGTACACAGCAATTTCCCCCGCTCCAAGGCCTGCTTGAACTTGCAGTCTTGCAGCAATTGCCCCAGTGTGAGCCAACAAGAAGGGCTTCCCTTCATCTTCCACATCCCTGCCTTGACTGAGGGTCAGTAACGTGTCCAAATGCTAAGAATTTATCAGGGGAGGGGGAAGAGATGAACCAGTAACTGCACTCACAGAAGGGCAGTATTTGGGTGTAGCAGACCTGGGTGTACCAGACCTGACTGCCTCGTCTTGCAGCCTGGGCAGTTCTGCACAAGCACAAAGCACCAGGGGGTCGCAGACCAGCTGCAGCAGGGCTGACCCACCTCCTGAAGGGCCCCACGAAGGGCACACGCGGCCCGATCCACGCAGACCCGGCAGCTCCAACGGCCGCTGGCAAGGCCAGGCTGAAACCTGCCACGTCACAGGCCAACAGGCAGGTGACAACAGGTCACCCCAGCAGCACTGCAGGGCTCCCCAAGGTACATCCACCAGCAGCCACGAGGATCCCACCATCTCCAGCCAGCAAGTGAAATGCACTGTTGTGGGAAAGACACTTTTGTGATCAACAATTTTTTTCCTTACATTTTACATCCTTCTTTTGTCCATACAAGAACACACAAACTCAAGGCCTGAGCACCACGGAGCTGCAAGGCAGCCCAACGCTGCTGACCCCAGTGGCGGCAAGTGATTTGCTTTAGCAGAGGAACAGATCCTCAGGACAACAGCAGCAGCATAATTGAATCCAACTCCCTCGGCGCTGGGGCTGGATGCAGTAACACAGTAAACATCTCTTGACTGCAGAGAGAACAGTCAGACCACGGCTGGATGCTTCTGAAAATCCCACCCTGGGGCTACGGCAATGACTGCCTTCAGCTCTGGAATCTAAAGCAAGGGTTAGAGGTGTGACTCTCTAAAAATGATGGTCACGTTCTCAGCTGGTGTAGTCTGGCCTAAGTCCACTGCTTCAAGAGGAGCAGCAGAAATTTGGACCAGCTGAGGATTTAATCCAATTATTCTGATTTGAACTGAGAAAGGATATATAGTTCACAGAATCATCACCATACATATTTTTACATAAAAAATATTATGTATATATAAATATATGTGCCTTTAGGAAAACTCTATCTTAAAAAAATCTGTCTGAATAATAATATTACAATCCTATTGCCTTATTTAATTTTGGGGAAAAAAGTGCAATTCCTATGGTACACAAGTCTCATACCTGCCAAGGATCACACTTCAAGTACTTTGTCTTCTATTCCTTCTCTTGCCCAAGTAGTAGACTTGAACTGCCCTCCTGATGCATAGAACAAATCTGAATGAGGTTTTCCTCCAAAGTATCAGTTATCTACAGCATTACTATTTTGTTGGTCATGTGTTATTTCATCTCTGAAGCTAATTAAAAAAGATTCATCAGAGGCAGAGTTGCATTATTAACAGTTAATCCTATAACTTTACTCATATGTGTCATATCCGCTGCTTCTTTAGGCCCAAGGCCTAAAGAGATAAGAAAGCTCCTTGTGTTTTGTTCAGTTCTTCACGTGCTCTGGTTTAAACCATCACAGCACAAAAGAAACCTGAATTGCCTTTGAAAATGAGTTCTGCAAGGATGGCGTGAACCAGGAAATCTCCAAGGGTCCCTTTCAAACTAAATTACTCTATGATTTAGTTAAGCCAGGCCGAACTCAATTCACTGTAGCAAGAGTACATGACTGCATGTGTGTAACATTTTAAGTGGTTCAGCCTCCCCATCTGGTTAACATTATAATTTTTAAAAATCAAGATCTAGCAATGCTCGATATCCACGATTAGCTGTATTGCAAATATTGTTTTATTCAGTGTCATGATTTATTGGCCTCCTCCCTCTAAAGAGCTTCTATCGACCTCAGATTCACCTCAATGAATCTTGATTTTTGAACGAAAACAGCAGTCAATAATATTTACTTCCTATTGACTTCATCCTTAACAGCACAAGAAAAAAACTGAACTATTCTTGACCTCCCTGTCTCAGTTCTAATCGCAGCAGCAAGAGAGCCAGAGCACCATCTCTGCAGGTCAATGAGGGAAGTAACACCCAATAGTGACCCTGATACAAGATGATGAACAAGCCACCTGTCCAGCAAGTTTATTTATGGATGGAGGCAATGAATATCCTGAAATCTTATGGCCAGTTCCATATGACAAGAATTTTGCTTTAAAAGTTATTGCTAGTCAACTTTTGCTAAATCTACCAGCCAGCAGTAGAGGCTCCAAATCATGGTTGGGATACTTGCTGCGAGTACCTGGGCATTCCAGCTCAAGTTGCTTGAGTGGCTTTGAGTGGCAGTTGCACCCCAAGCGTTCTCCTGCGGTGCTTGAAGAGAAGCTCTAGTCAAGGCCCATCCTTACCTGCCCCCTAAGTCATGGCTCCCTCTCCTACCGTGAGTATCTCTCTCCAAATCTGTAGACCTTTTAGGCCTTTTTATGGGCCAGTACTCCCAGACCATAGTGCATGTCTGCTCAGATTGTCCTTAAACTGCCTATTTGGCTTTCCTATTCAGTCTCATCACCCTTCACAGAGCTTATCATCTAGACCCACTATTAGATTTTCTTCCAGCCCCTTGCCAAACTATACTTACTTCTCTCATTCTCAGTTCAAGTCTACACATGGCCCAGCCATGGCACCTCATGTGCCATAGGCAAAGCAGACTATCACCCTATTTGGAACCTTGGAAGAAGTCCTGTCATGTCCAGCAAGGTGTATTTGTAAGAACAAAGAAAAAGAGCAGCTCACATCCATCAGACACCAGCTGAAATATTCTTGATTTTTTTCCCCAGTATACTCAGGCTTAGAGAAGCAGTTCCAGGTTACCCCTCATTAGGCAGATGTTCTTTAAATGATTTATGCTTCTATCAAGCTTGATATCCCCACAGAAGATTGTTAGTGAAAAGCCCTGTGTAATCATTTATAGCGGGATTTATTATGTTTAACTTGGTAACTCCCTGCAGGCACTCTAACAGGATGGAGGTGGGCTGTGGGCAGCGAAAGGTCAGTCCCAAAGGAAGTCAAATACTACGCTAAGAGGAAACTCGAACAGGGCTCCAAAGGGCTTTGTTCACATTAGAGGGGAAGCAGCAAAGACTTTAATCATTCCTGCCAAAGTCAGGCGCATGCAAGAGAAAGAGGAACCAGGCAAGATTGCACTCAGACTGTCAAGGGTTTCTGTCAGTGAATGTGGTTTTACACTGGTTTTGGCTTCGTCTTGCCCTTATTTCTTTCCCTATCCATCTTACTCATGTTGCTTCGATAGAGCCTTGTATTAGGCAAATAGCCAGTCATGCAAATAGTTTTTTTAATATAAAAACTACCCCATTCATTTATTTTCAGGCCAAAAACCAAAGCTGGAAGAACACCAAATAGCAGAGTAAATGGCGAGTAACCAATTGCACCAGACAGTTCCTCTGTCAGGACCAGAATATTCAGTGGTAACAGCTGTTACAGTCATTTCAAAGGCATCTGCAAGCCACAAAGACACCCTGGAAATTTCAAGTTTTAGTCATCTTTGTACTTTCCTGTTTCATCCAGAATTGGGGAGTAAAATGCTAAAATACACCCAAAAGGCCAGAACCACCACAAGAAATGCTCAATAATTCCAAAAACAGGAATTACTGATGGGCTCCAAAGAACCATAATCTAGCTCAGGACTTGTCCTGCTCAGCTGTGCAGGCTCCCCTGTGCTCTCATAATCCAGAGGTTTGGATTTTACCTAGGCCAAGCTAAGCAGAAGTGCCTGGAACTGCCTGCTCTTGCTAATCCAGGAATCTCACTTTTGTTACTTTGAGGTATTTTAATCGTCTCTTCTGATTTTTGACCAGATAATTATCCACTTGTGGTCCAATGCCTGGTGAAGCCAACAGCCTGCCTTCACACAAAGCATCACTGGATGGGCTTAAAATATATCCAAAACCCCCACAGAATTATAGCTCGTGTAAGGAAATGATGTTATCCAGAAGAAGCAGTCCCGTCCTGCCTTCCCCATCACAGCCCCTCAATACTCTCAAGTGCTCTGCTGAGGTCAGTTACCTGCTTTTTGTCGTTTCTTCCCCAGTAAGATGGGGCTTTGTTTAAAAACCCTTCTCAAAGCACGCAGTGAATTTTACCAACGCGACTGTTCTCCCAAGGCTAAGCGCTCATAAACCCCCCTGTTGGTTGGGCACACGGGATGCACAAGACACGGCTCGTTCATCACCCAGTCAATGACGGCTTCAACCCTGAAGAACTTGAGGCCCCCGTGGCCTGGACAGCCCCGCGATCCAGCTCTTCCACAGAGCTTGGCAAATACCCCAAAAAAGGCCCCGCTATTCTCTTCTCCGCCTCCTCTTCTCCCCCAGGCCGGTGTCTCTGGAAAATCCCACCCTGCCTCCTACGCAGCCCAGACCCGGTTTATAACAGTCCCTAGAAGAAAATGTTTTAACCACACGCTTGCACCTGCAGTGCCCAGCCCCGCACGCCCCCAAATCCAGAATGAAGGAGCACAGCTATTGTAAAAATGAGTTATAGCGAAGGCTCCTTCATCTCAGCCATCTCCAGGGCTATTTCCCGCTTCTGTTTTGGTACCAGATGGCTCAAGGTCTATTTTTCAACAAGTGCTGTCTCCCGCACTTGCAGACACAAAGCCCTTTGAGTTACAAGCCAAATCTCTTCCCTTAATATCTTTTTCATGTCTCTTTTTCCTTTTTGAGCTCACAAGTGTGTCTTTTCTTAAAAAAAAGAAAAAAAGAAAGTCTATTATTCTTCAAAAGCCCAGTTGTGTCCTTCATTTACTGAAGTAGTCAAAGAATATTATGGGTCATTTTGTCACCATGGAAACCACAAATAGACCTTCAGGGTTTCGGAGAGGTGATATTATTTTGGAGAGGCCGTGTAGGGTTCTCTGACAGAAAATAATAGGGATGGCAAATCAAGGAGACCTTTTATACGGACTGCGTGAGATGCAAAGGGTCTCAAACATCATTTCTCCGCCACCGAAGACTACTCCAGGCAGCGGTTTAACACGGTATCCTCTGACAGCTGAGCCCAAATGGAAAATTAATGAGGCAGCATGATATATGGGTCTTTTTAAATCTCATAACCAGCCTCCTTTATAGAATAAAAAAGGCCAAATCAGTTTAATATTAGTGGAGAGGTTCTTTGTGTATCTTCCTTCAAAACCTTGTCAGTGCAGTGCTGAAGAGACAGTTTGTTTTATTGACTGCGTGAGTCTAGCTGTTTGTAAGTTTTGGTTTATCAAAATAATTCCAAGGTTTTTTGGTCCATTGGAATTCAGCACTGATAGGAGGTTCTGACAAACACCTGGGCTTCGAGGGCCATCATCATTCGGGATGAACAGCTAGGGAAGCAACTGCAGAAGCCCTGGCTGCAACGTGCTGGCAGCTTCTGGCAACAGCCACTGCTTCCTGCACAGCCTGCCAAGTCCCAGCTGCCAGAACACTCATCTTTGTCATTTCTGGCATTTTAAGGCATCCAAGAAAGAAGCAGTTTCTCCACAGTCCCCCCCTTTTTTTTTTTCCCATAGCATCTACCATATTGCCAGAACAGTCCAGGAAAAAGAGCAGGGTTTAACCGAGGGAGGCAGATCCTGCACTTGGCTGAGCCGCTGCCTGCAGACGTCTCTGTGAGGAAGAGTTGACCTCCACTATGCACGACACAAACTCCTGCTCCCTGCACAGTGTCTAGCTCCATGGCTCTGTCCCAAGTGGACTTCCTCACCCTACAAAATCAAATAACCCTCTATGGCTCTGTCCCAAATGGCCTTCTTCACCCTACAAAATCAAATAACCCTCTCCTCCCCCAGCTCTTCTGATCAGCACCTTTCTGCCAGTCCCCAGCTGCACGGGATCTGCTCCAGGCCAACATCTCTTCAATCTTATTTGTTAAAAAACAAAACAAAAAGCCCTTCATAGGATCCATTTTAGAAACTTAGCATAGCACTAGCCTACTGACCTTACTTGAGTATTGCCCTTGATATGAACTTTGCTTAATTTTGCAGTTTTCAAATCAGAAGTCCTCTTCTGGTGGCACTCTGGCAAACACACTCACAAAGCAAGGACCTAAAGAGACCTAAAGAGCTAAGACCTAGAGCAATCACTCTACTGAAACACTGGTCAGGGAAGAGGGAAGTTTAAACAAAACAAGGAAATCAAAACAGACATTCAGCTTCAAAGTTTCTGCCAAAACATCTTGGAAACAGACACTTTCCTGGAAGATATTTCAACCTCAACAGAAAAGCTGCTTCCAGGGAAAGTAACCAACTCCACTACTTGCTCTGTGGAAGGGTTATAGGTACTTCCATAATGCACAGCCATCCACAGCAGTTCAAAGGTTCCTGCTTCACCACCATCCCTTAGGTGAAACAGTGCAATTACGTGGGCACTTTCAGCATCCCAGCCTCCAAAACAAAGCACAGGGCCCTAAAGACTGTAACTTTGCACCATTCAAGCAGACAGAAAACAGAAATTTAACAGACAACACTTAAACTAAACACACAATCATAATAATAAAAAAAATGCCAAAACAGGAGGAAATTGCTGCAGATACCATTACAGCACTCCATCTTCTTGTTTACACTACCCTCTTCCAAGTAATACATTGGTTACAGCTGAAAACAGGCCCACATTGCTCACTGTGCTCCAACTTACCCACCTTCTGCTCGTGCTGCAAGTCTCACACAAGGAACCACAGGCAAAAGGGCTGAGAGAAGCAACGAAGGACTGGGGCTCTTGCAACCTAAATCTGCATCTCTTCACCTCGTCTCACCAGCAGCATGGACTTCTCGCTGGTTTTCTACCTTCTGCCATGCTGGGCTCCACGGTCCATGGTTCAGGTCCTATGAACTGTGTGCTGACCAAGCAGTGCAGAGCAAGGGAGGGAGCTGGAGCGAAAGGCCAAGCTCTCCCAACCGGCCATGAGGAATTGGGCACAGCTGCGTGAAAAGGGGTGGAGAAGCAAAGATGAGCCAAGCTGGAGTGATTTCAAAGATGCCCTAATCAATATATTTGAGAGGGAAGAGGAAGAGGGAACAAGAATCAAGAGGAAAAACAACAACAAAAAACAGATAAAAAAAAAAAAAGCTAAATGCCTCAGGGTTCCCCTGTTTCCCTCATTCCTCAGCCCTCTTTGGATGCTGAATGTTTTTCTCTAATGGTGCCAAAAGCCCATACATAAATTAGTGTTTGATACAAAGCTGACTGATCCCTGCTCTGCCAGCGCTGGGGGAACGCTGTGCGCTTGGTGATCACTTGCCTTCTGTAGCATTTAGTTATGAGCTGGACTGGTTTTACTAAAGCTCTAAATTTCGAGTTTCAAGTGCCATTTCGGGTCCTCTACCTCTCTGCAATGCTGTCTGCACTGCTGTCTGCCCATGATCTGCATGGAGTGTTAATGTTGCAGACCCCACCAAACCTCAGAGGAGCTAATTTCAGGATGCCTGCAAGGATGGATCCTCCCCGAGTCTAACCTCGGTGCTTCTCAGTAATGCTTTTACACAAAACTGGATCATTTTCAAGGACTGAAATACCATCACACTAGCAGATCTGAGGAACAACCACGGCCACCTGGGGCACAGAAGGTCAGTGCTGAATCACCTGGACTCTGGAAGTGCCTTGCATGGAGGGTTCAGTGACACATGCCCAACACGCTGAGATAGGACACTAAAATCTTGTCTGCCGTACTTGTCCTCCCCCAAGGAGCAGGGCTTTGCATTGCATAAAATGCTACCCAACAGCATAAAATGCATAAACACCAGCAATAATACAGCAGAATGCTGTTACAGTTCTTCCTGCATTAAGTACTTAGAGACTATTCTCCCCTTTAAAGCTTCCTAAATGCTTTATAAACATTTATAAACAGGCAGAGTGAAAAATCAATGCAGAGATACTGTGCGGAGGAAAAGGGAGCAAGGGAAGAAAAGACAAACCTAATGAAAAATGAAATAGTGGCCATACATTAGCTAGCATCAGCCTCGTTATTCCAGAGCTTTTTCCTTCCTCTTCTCTGTTCCAGGCTTTCCATGGGGGAGGAAGGAAACAGACCTGCCTTACACTGAGCTGTAAGCAGCAATGTGGTTCTCATAATGGGACTGTTCTTCCTCTCTAGCTAAAGTTAGGTTTGGAAATTCAAAGTGAGGTTGAGTTCTGCAAATAACTTCATTCTGGAGTCCTGGCCACCCAAAACTGCAATAATTGGTGCCTCTGACCTGGCTGGAACCCAAACCTGTCACTCAAACCACCACGACATTCTCCATGTCCTGGGAGCTTAACGCAAGGAGAGCTTGAGAGATGCTGCAGATGGAGGCTGGACACACTAGGCGAAGCTGGGCAGCTCCCTGGGTGCGGATCCATCACAGCAACAGTTAGTGATGGAGCAGAGGGGTTCTTTGGTGCTTCAGAAAGGCCTCTGCATCATCAGGTCTTGGGGCACCTCCCTGACCTCCATCACGGTGCTCTGCTTAGCAGGATTCATAGCTCCCCATCACAAATCCACTTTATTTTAGCTGTTTCCTAGGAAAGAGCCACCACACTGGGCAGCCTTTCAGCTAAGGAGCTAGTTTCCGGGCAGACAAGTCTTCATTCACCACAGTATTTCCCAGAGCCGCCCCAAGGTCGCAGCAGAAAGCAGAGACACCAAAGGACCACCGAGGCTCACAGTGCAGGTCAGCGATAGCCAGTGAAGAAACGCTAAGGAGTCACCTCCCTGTTTCACAAGGGGTGAAAGGCAGGAGCAAGTTTCAGTGAAATCAGTAGGAATACAGTCGTACAACTGAGGTGACACCACTCAGATCCCACTGCAGCTCCCTTCTCCTGGCTACACTCTCAGTTAAAGCTAAAGTCTCTTTAAAAAAAATACCTTTAACTTACTATCTCTGCTGTATTAAACTCAAAACCTCTGCACAAGCCAAGCAGGACACACACTAGCCTTGATTTAAGCCAGCAGGATCAGAAGCAGGCGCTGCACGTGAGGAACATACGCTGGTAACGTGCCCCGTGCACCTTGCCCAGGTGAGGTATTTTGTGAAGCCCAGTGCAAACACGGTTATCTCCCTTACTCCAACAGGCTACTAACAACAAGTTTATACAGTTCATCTTAAACAAATATTGGGTGAGTCAGTCCATACAAGGTCTGCTGAATTGCAGAGACGTCTGTGCAATTGCAATTGATGACACGGTGTTGAATTATACAAAGGAAGAGGTCAATGCCAGCAAGGCTATTTCGCAGAGCAAATTGCATGGAGGTCTCATTTAACACTGCCAGCTCAACATGTGCACTACATAAAGCAGAGCTTTTATTGTTCTATCACAGGTCCCTAATTTGGCTCTAGGAGCCATCTGCTGATTTAATAGGGGATCTGGGTTACTAGGGATTTTTTTTTTTTCATTCTTATAAATACCTAGAGCTTAAGTATTTAATAGAGAAAAATATTACACTGAAATAATCTTCTGCAGTAAGAAATGAGAGAAATGCATGTAATAGGTTTTGTTTAATTTTGTCTCCTAAGTAACCAATATATTGGATGTGTTTGGTACCAAATCTTAAGTGTGTGAAAATGATTAAAGCAGCCCTTCCAAGAGTGCTGTAACTGTATTATTAGGAAATTTTAGATAAATTGTCGAGACTTAAATATCAGCTGCACTTTTATCAGTCACTAATTAATACTGAAAAAGAACATTATCATCCATCTTATTCAAACGGAATAAACACAGATAATACACACAACATTACCTATACACACGTTCTACCTGTATTTTCTTACAATTGTCTATGTGGTCACTAAATCACGAGTGTTTCCAGAAGCAGGAACCTTGAAAGAGTTTCTCCTCTATTAAGTACCACAACTACAATTGGTGACGTTTTCCTTCATCTTCCGATGCCCCTTCTTTAAGCCACATTTCCAGAACAGCAACATGGGAGAGGCCTGTTCAGTCATTCACCAGAGCACCACCGCTGCACAATGTAGATAACTAACAACATGAGATTCACACGGAAAAGACACAGCAAGAAGCCAACTGACAAGCACAAGATTTGCAAATAAAATCTGCAATAAACTGCCGTTAAGTCCTTCAGGAAACACTTTTCCAAATCATCCTCCCTGCTGCCTCGGACACAGGGGCACACACAGGGACAACACAGTCCAGAGCTCCAGCAGCTCCCTTCTGCATTTTTCAATGCAAGCCCTTCTGACGCGACAACCCCCTTTGGAGCTCGCTGCTAACGACTGCTCTCCTTGTGAACTGGGACGTAATTCACGAGGCGAGGTCTGCTCCTGCAGCGGGTTTCACAGCTCCCAGCTGGGCCCGCAAATGGAGCCAGCCAACAGCCCCACCAAGGTGCCTGCAGCAAAAGGCCCTCCTCTTCCCCACGAGCCTCGACACGTTATCACACCAGCCAAACGAGCCCGGGACACCCACGCTCTAATAGATAACGCTGGTTCCCCAGGCTCAGATGGGTTGTGTTAGTCAGCAGCAATCTGCTTCTTTCACAGTAGCCTCCTGCCTTTACTTAAAAATGGGGTTGTGGGTCTAGACCAGGTGCCCAGCTTCACGGCTGGACTGGGGTCATCAATGCTTCAGCGTGAGGTCGGTGCAGGGCAGGTCTTCATCACTGTCACACCAACCAACCAGGGAATGGAGGAAAACCTACGTGAGCAAGGCAGGAGCCCAGCCTCCCTTACCTGTCCCTCACACACAGAAATAATGTCTTAAACATTTTATGCAAAAATCCCAGATTCCTCATTTCAAAGGCTGTCAATCTCGCTAGTAATTCAGAAAGCACAGAGCAGTGTTTGCAGTAACTAACTACCTCTAACTAGGTGAACTCCAATTTGCTTCTGAGGTCAGGACAAGAAAGCAGCTGACACACGATCCCTTCCTTAAGGCATGTGGCATAAGCCAAGGGTCGCTGCAGCAGTCACACGTGCTGCAGCAGGACGGTGTGAAGAACCACCAGAGCCGAGAGCTCACCCGCTTCCCAGAATCACCCCGAGATTTAACTCTGTAAACAAGTTTTACCCTTTATTCACGCAGATAGCCGGAGTTCAAAACATTTTTATCTGGGTTATTTCTTTGATTCAAGCTAATAGGTAGGATGGAAATAAGCAAGCAAAGCCAAAAAAAAAGAGGAAAAAAAAATAAAAAAAAAAAGACCTAAACTAAACATTTTCTGTTATAGTAGGAAAATGAGAGAAAAAACAATTTACTAGCCAATTTACTGAAAAGCTACGGTAGAACTCCTGCTACTTGCATAATGGAAAGTATTTTGAAAAATGAATTTCCAGATTTTTCATTTGTGGTGTGTTATGAGCACATGTGAGATTAATATCATGGGTAAATTTTTTAATGGGACAAGAAAAGGCATGCTCTGAGTTTGTGATACCTCATGAGCCATTGTGTTTCTTTTTCATTTTCCAAAGAGCATGATCTGGATCCCAGGAGATACATATGTGTATATATATATAAAAGGAGCCAGAGCAAAACACTTTACATCCGTTTCACTGCTGCAATTACAGATCCTCAAATCCTCTTCCCGCCTCCCTGAAAAAAAAAAAAAAGTATCACCCCCAATCAGACTTTATTTGAGGTATTGTGAT
>JAVCKT010021671.1:0-18739 GCA_032273925.1 Rhynchotus rufescens
AAAGCATCTGTAACTCAGTCCCTCAGTAAAAAAAAAAAAAAAAAACTATTTCAAATTCTAGTGTAGAAATCCCTCTTCTTTGTGTTTTTAACAGTGAGGAAGAGACACAAGCCTGTTCCTTGGAGTTTATTTACACTAGCAAGCTAAGAAAAAAGTAGCAGCTAGAAGTAAAACAGATGTCACAACCATTACCAAGGGAGGCTTCAACACATACTGTCTCCTGTGACTGCTACACACAGCACGGCCTACGATTTCTCAACTACTGACTTTCACTGAGACCTGATGCCCAAACCACTTTCAAGAACCGGATTCCAACACTTCTGCTTTAGGAATTACAGAAAAGCCTTTCAGAAGGAGGCATCTTATAATTTTTCCTACCAGTAACCATGGTCTTCACTGCACACTGGACCTGGCTGCAAGGGAGGACAACCCTTGAAGGAGCTCAAGCTCCTTGAGCGGAGCCCCGCGTTGCACCCGGCAGCACCCAGCCACCCACTCCCACCTGACACCCACAAATAGGCCCCTTCCAACGTCCAGGTGCTGAACCCAGAAGTGCTTCGATACAGATCGTGCCTGGCTGTGACAGACCTACAGCAAGGCAAAGGCTTCTCCTTCACAAATACACTTAGGGAGGGCTTCAAGCCACTGTGGAATTGTGGCCATCATTTATAAATGACAATATATTAATAAGTTCTTTAAAAAAATAAAAAAGGTATGTCTGAGTCACTTTTGTGTGGAGGCATTCAAAAACCATTCCATCCCACCCTTCAGCATTAAGTGTGCTGTGCAGTGATTGCTTTCCAAGGTAACACCTTTCATTGCTTCACCTGTTCAAAGATGCTTCTCCAGGTAAATGCCCTTACAGACAGAGAAGGAAGCAGCTGTACCTTTATATGCTCCAAAACAGCAGTCGCAACATTCGTATGGAGATCAATGAGTCTCTTCTTTTCCAGCAGTTCTGGAAGAGAGCTGAAAAAATTAAATACAAACTAACCTGCTAGGTTGCCCAGTTAGTTCAACCGTGTGCCGAACTTTATTTATTTATTTGGACTTACTATGGGACAGCAAGGTCAGAAATAAAAAGTGAGAAAGCTGAAGTGCAGTAATTCTCATGGCAGATCTGAACTATGCAACGGAGCTGACTGAAACAGGCGTTAATGCTGGGTAGCAAGCCATGCACTGCAGGACAGCTCAGCATTGCTGCTGAAAGCTTGTGATCACCAGCAACAGCTACGAGTCCTGAAGGCTGCAAACACTGAACAGCAAAACTTCCTTGAGGAGCTTTAGCCACACGCTGCTGCTCTGTTCTTTTTCCCCATTTGTGCTGTAAGTTTAAGGCTTCTGATACTTGTTTCTTTCCTGTCTTGTTGCCATAAGCCAGGAACCAGCATTTTGCAAACCTGGAAGCACTTCTGGGCTTGTCTGGAAATGTGTGATCAAGACGCCCTTTGTAAGTGCAACCACATTCTAGGCCTGGCATAGCACCCAAACACATTCTGCAAGTCACTAAGAGACAATACAGACACCTAGTGGGTTTAGGGGACCCCTCACTCAGAATAATTCTCTTTCTGCCTCACGCCAGCAACGGGGTCTCATTTAAGAGCAGCAAACTGAACGTTTCTCCAAGGCAGAGGGAAGAACAGAGTTAGGAAAAATCTGAATCTCAGACTTTCAGTCTCATCCATGGTGTCTAAGTATCCACTAGCAAGGTACTAACTTCTCAAGGCAGAGTTTTAATGACTAATTTTGCTAAGAGATGTTAATATACTAACTACAGTAACTATTATTAATCAAAATGTAATTAATCACATATTGTGTAAAGAAAGCAGATGCTTGGAGAAGTGGTTTCCTTGGCAAATTCTAAAGGAATGTAGATAGGAGGGTGTTTCCCAAGGGAGAATGCAAGCAAATCTATGATGCAGTAAAATGATGTATGGCTCCTGATGAAGCATCACAAATTCCCATTTACTGGTCCTACAGAGACCTACACTGGAAGTCACACGAGCATTTGTCAGGAGGATTATCTTCAACCTTGAACTCCAGATTAATAACACACAAAGTCTTCTCTTGAAGAGACTATTCTGGACAGCCTATTTTTAAAGTTGCTCATTTCAAATGACATTAAAAGTGAAACAGCAGAGAGGATCAGAAATTGTTCCCTATTAATTAAGAAATAATGCATTACTGAGGACTTACCTCACAGCTGACGTTAGCTTGGCAGTGTTATCTGAGAGCATACTGATTGCTCCTTCATCCTCCCCTTCTATACCCTGGTTTGGGGAGAGAATTTGGAATAATGACGAATAAAAATAATCATAAATATGAAAACCACATATACAAATACAGTCAGTGCATATTAACTTATTTTCTCACGCTGATATGAATATATTTTACAATTATTATGAAGGTAATACAAATGTAATGCCAATAGAAACAAGAAATTCTGAACTTTATGATGAAACATGGGACTTCCAGTCCTCTTTCTCAGCTTACAGTACAACAATCAGCATGTATCAACATGTGCTGATCTTTGAGAAAATACAAACCAAAACAGCCTCTCACCCCATGAGTATTCACTGCCCAAGGGCTGTTTTACATCCCTCAGCACAAACACGCAGGATGAGCCTTACCATGATGCTCTTAAGCCTTTTGACTTCATCCTCCTGAGCTCTGTAGGACTCCAGTTCCTGCTGAACAGACTCGGCTACCTCTGGAAAAGGACTAATGCAAAACTGTGTATTAGGCTCAGTTCAATGAACGAGCTGAAACACTAGAACCAGAGACTGGGCAGAAATGTATTTCAGGAATACCAGAACACTAATCCTGCAGCAGGCTTCAAACAGTGAAAATAATGACATCTTGCTGACTGTTTGCTGAAACTTTCCAAGACATAGGCACTGTTTTGGGGGTTTTTGTAATTCTGATAAAAATACTATTTTATGATAAAAACATGAGCACCAACAGTTATACTCTATGTAACAAAACGCAGAAAATGAATGTAGATAGGTAACAAAAAATGCTCCATTTAAAATAAAACAACAACCTTCTAATATATTTCTAAGGAAGCTTAAAAACAGAAGTACTAGAATATGAAAGAATCACTAGACTATCCTTATCATTTTCAGTTTTGTAATCATTTAACTCAGGGAATGGATTCTACACGTAGTGAATTTTCCCCCAAAATTTAGTATTTGGCAAACAGATGGCACAAACCACGTGAGTCAGACTGCAAGTTTTTAAAAAGCTGTAAGCCTGGAGGCAGCCAGAGCTTCTGTACCTCTTTCTGATCATCTGAACAGGAGCGAAGACAACAGCCTTTTCCGCTTCTTTTTGTCCTTTCTAATCCAGAACTGCTCAGGGCTCCAAAACTACTTTAGAGATACTAGCAAAGCTACTTTTAGTAGATACACTATGATGGCTCTAACTTTTATTGTGGATTGAAGTCCTTCTAAAATAGTATTAGAACTGTTATTCTTAAAAAAGCCTCAACTTTAAATACCATGCAGAGCATTTTTAGGTTTATGCTGAGATTTGAGAGCCTCATCTGCAGCACCCTGACCAGTTGCCCACACAGTCCAACTAAACCAAGGCAATCCTTTCCCACAAGCTGGCTAGGAGTCGCATTCTGCTTACCTGCCTTTATGCTTTTGCCAGAATTTGTCAGATGCGGTTAAGTCATAGGACTTCTTATTTTTTTTCTTAGGTCTAGCACCTGCTGGAGAACTTTCTGTTCCTGCTGATTCTTCCAAGTTAACTCTATTTAAATGGAAATCCTAAAAAAAAAAAAAAAAATTTTTTTTTTAAAACTTAAGTTAAACTTCCTTAGTGAAGTTTTGAAATCATTTAATCAGTTATTTATTCTCAGTCAATAATTTTCTAATATATTTTCTAGAATAAACAGAAACACAGCTGTTTATTAAAATTTCATAAGAAGGCAGCAAGCTGTCTCCTAACCAACTAGGCAGTAAGAGCAGCAGCGTTAGAATTCCAAAATTACACAAACTTATTGAACAACTCCCAAACAAAGCAACAAATTTCAAGCAGGAATATCTGTCTCACAGGCATTATATTAAACTGCTTATATTAAACTGATGGGAATATTGTTTTCTTTAGGGAAAATAAATTATTTAACAGTAACTGAGCTTCAACAGCTGACTAACATTTTATCATCATGAAAGTTTCTGTGCTGCAGAACAACAAACAAGTTTCTCGGCCCGAATTCCACTCTCCCAGCCACAGCAGAAGTACCAAAGCAGCAGAGAAGCTGAAGACACAGGCAGGGGAACATCCACCCGGAGGCCTATTTACCTGCCCACCTTCACAGGCCCCTCTCCCTCCCTGCCTCCCTTCGGGCAAACTCTCGCTTGCAACAATGCGGAAATTTCTCTTCCTAGTCTTTCTTCCACAAACATGTGGGTCAAGAAAGCCCCTTTTCAGACAGGTGATAGCTATTTGTGCTCAATCCTCTATCTCCATGCTCCTTCCTGTATGTTTTCCCTTCCTCTCACTGGCCAGAGCTGCTTTCTGCAGCACATTCCCCATTCCCTCTGGCTTCCAATACAGCGTCCAGCTAGGAGCCCACTCGCTGACTTGACTCTAACCCCTGTCACAAAACATTTAAAATTCTAAAGGTCCTCTTTTCTTGGTAAATAACGACAAAAGGAATCAAATCTGGCCTTTATAGAGTTTGTCATAAAACTTTTGGATTATGTATTTTTTCCAGGAATACAACTGCATTTTATTATGCCCATTACAATATTCAGAACTAGATCATCATAAGTGAAATTGTCACATAAAAACAATTTAAAAAGCATTTCTAGCTATCACTTTACAGAGTTCTAAAATGAAATGCTACAAATCACCCCTGCCAGCATGGAAACAAAAACAAACAACTACTCAAAGGAAGCCTATGCTCCCATAAGGGAGAAAACTCCTTTAACAAAGGCCTGTTCAACGTTTCAGTAAAGACAGTATTTTTCACTAACATTTGTCCACTAAAAGATTAACAGCAAAAACAAAACAAACAAACCCCAAACTCAGAGCTGCTCGAAGGCTCAGCCCCCATTCTCAGGGCAGGTCTCTGTTTTGGCTCAGTTTCACTCAGCAGGGCTTTCGTGCTCTCACTCCCTCCCGAGGCGAGTCCCTCCCTGCCCGTTTCACCTCTCAGGCCCTGTCCCCAGTCCGGCCTCCCCAGGTCGCTGCGGGAGGAGGTTTCAGCGCAGGCGGCAGGACCCCCTTCCCGGGGTGTCTGCACGGGCAGGGCTCAGCGCGGTGCCTGGGCTACCCCTCAGCTCCAACCCTTCAGCTGAACCTCCACGGGGTCCACCCGCTGTGGAAGCGACCACCACCGCCCTGGCAGCACTTCCATTGCTGCAGTTTAGGGCCTTCTAAAAGGCGACTGTGGTTGCTTTGTCAAATGTCCCGCTCGGTTTGCAAGGCTTGCTTGCCTGCAACTGTGCAGCTTGCCTGATCCTGAAATTAACATTTTCCCCTTAATACAACACACAGGCAGCTCAGTTACAATCCCATGAGGCAGATTTGTAGCCCTATGAAGTCGGTGCAAAGCCAGGCGCAACTTTCAGCGAGTGGATATAGGGCTGCACCCCGACACAGCACAGACACCGATGCAGGGGGCTGCGCACCGGCCCATGCGGCCAGCGCTGCTCTGACACCGCTCTGCTCACCCTCAGCTTCCAGGGCATCCTGACCCCTCTGCTCCCGGAGCACCAGGGACTCAGCCCACGCAGCCCTGGCTGCTCCGGCCCCAAGCGGCCCGGCCAGCTCGGCGGGCGAGGGAACAACACGGGGCACCCTGAACCATCCCGTTCACTCCTCTGAAGAGGTCAACGTCAGCCCTCCTCCTGTGCTCTGGCGCTGGCCTTCACAAAAAGCAGTTTAGTCTAATTTTAAGTCTTCACGTGGTTAAACACAGCGTAAAATGCATATTTTCCATATATACACCTGTCTTAAAGAAACCAGAGTTTTTTTACTTTTGTGATCACTATTCTTTTGTTTCAAAGAGGATGGGACTTTTTATAAAGCACAGGGCAATGAATTACACAAAACAGTTCAAGAGCCCTAGAGCATCCTATTTGTGCTGAAAAACCTTGATCACAACCATACAAGTTTGCAGACATCATGATGTACAAGTACTAAATTCATAAGCAACTTTGAATGCAAACACAAAACTTGGTCTACATGTGTCCTTGGGTGTGTATTTTACACATTCCTCTAAAAGCGCCAGTCATAAAAACAAAATATTCCTAGGAAAAGCTACATACTTAAATGATTTGCATGGTAACTCTACAGGTAAAAAGAATAAAAAATTCTTAAGACATTACTCTTACTCACATTATCTTTTATTATTTAAATCCATAATTATATAAGAAAATTATAATTCTCAACTGAACTGTATTTGTTTTGTTCAGTAGATTTCTACTCCTGGATTTATAAAATAAACTCCAGGAAATGAATGTGCTCTAAAACTCTGTGAATTTAAACAAAAAAAAACAAAAACAAAAACAAAAAAACACCACCCACCACACCCCGAATCTTATTTTGGATTCTTTGCAGTAGGACCATGCACTGTTACACATTTCTCCGCTGAACAGCTACACCATCTCGTGGAGAAAAACAGCAACAGGCGTGTGTAGAAGTTCTGGCTAACACTAGGAGGGCTTAGAGCTTAATTATTTTTTTTTGAAAACCGAGAAGACGTCTTAGCTGGAATTTAGAGATTCCACAACAAAAAAGATCATGAACTACTGAAAACAAAGCAGGGTTGCTAAATTATCAACATTTTAGCAATATCAAGATTTCAACTTTTTGATTATTTTATCTTGGATGTTATCAACAAATAAATCTTCTAGAGGAAATTTTTCAAGTTGTTTTTAACTAAATCTCCAAACAAAGCAGATCAAACACTGTCTTCATTAAAAGAAAATATGGCATTAAGGTTAATGACAAACTGAATCAAAAAATATTTTGGTAATAAAATTAGGTATATTCTTACCAGTACATCATGCACTAAAGCTTGGTATGTCCAAGTATGATGTAGAGGAGTTGCTAAATCTATGTTTCTGTCAACAAGGACTAATAGGGGCCTTTGGAAGCTGAAAAGATGACACTGCATTAGTACCTTCTTTAAACATGTTCAGAACATTCCAGTAACATCCTCAGCGATATCAACCACCTTCTGCCACAGATTTCAAACTAAGAGCCAAGTTCTGTTCTAGAGGGTAATTCCGGCCTTCCCTGAAGCTCCTGTGGCTTCACTGCCAGGAACAGCATGAATCCCTGTCCTGGCAGCAGTGAGAGAGCACCCTGCTTTGCACCAAGTGAAACTACCAGCGTGGGACATGAAACAGGAGTCTGTAGCACCCAGCAGTAACAAACCTTTCAGGCCTGGGTTATGACCTTCTCGTGCACATGTATGGGAATATTAATCACCTGTTCTATGCTATAAAAGGTCAAGTGGGTCAGTTCAACATTAATTCCCACTATGAGCCTTAAATATAAATCTCTCAAATGTGTTTCCTTTCATTTTTCCTGTTTGCTTGCATACAATGTCTGTAAAGAAAAGTTTATCAGCTTCTGAGATGCACTGGAATGACCTCATCAATACTCAATTTAAAGAAAAAAATCAGACAAGTCTAAATATCTTGGGCTATGGTGGCATACACCACTTATAGTGAACACAGGAATGGTGTAAACGTACAGAACATGACTGTAACAATCCTCCAGTGCACAATAACCCTATGGTAAATCAGAGGTTTTGAAGGGAATAAAAAGCACAGTGATGCCATGCTCTGGCTTTCTTTGCATGTTCCTTCATGTGGATGAAGATGATTGGGAGCCACTGGCCCGTCGTCATTTTGAAAAACAAACTCAAGCCACTCAATCTGAAGCTACTTAAGTGATTAATGATTCCTGTATTTCTCCTTGTATGCTGATTTTCTGAGAGTAATGATGCTAGACTGTAAGAAAAAAAGCTACTCCTTTTAAGGAAAAATAGTGGTTGCCATTCAGTTGCAGCGAACTGGAAGGAACTGGGATTTCACTGCTATTTCCTGTCTTTTTACTTTCTGATACCTCTCAATCTCAATTTACTTTGCCACACTTACAGACGTGTTCATGTCTTTTGCCAAAGTGCTGCTCTTGATTTTTCAGAAAAAAATGCTATGTAAAGAGTATTTTACATCCCAAACATGAAAACTGTTTTACATCCTAGGGGATGTAAACACTAGGGGATGGTAACCATTTCTTTTAGTTCCAATCTTTCCAATAGGTTTCCTCGCTTTCTCACGTACAGTGGGAGCCACCGAAACAAGTCCCTGTCCCTCCCCAGCAGCCCATGGAGTCTCCCCTAAGATGATTTGTGGGAGGCCTCTGCCATCACCTACCAGACAGCTGGAGCACCTGCAATTTCTTTTCCAGCTGCTCCTTCCCCACAAGGGTCTCAGATCAGTCTAACGACCTAAGAGGCAGCTCCCCTCTTGTGGGAGCGGCGATGAGCTGAGAAACACCGGCCTTGATGTAACTGCAGCTGATGCTCCCAAGGGAGCAAGTGTGACTTCCTTTCTTTTTAATTTTGACTGAATGCTACCAGCATTATGTCTAGACATGCAAGCGCATATCCTAGAACTGTGAACCAAGCATATTGTCAGGGACTTGGGTTTTGTTAACTTTAGAAGTGAACAAAATTGCCTGCTCCTTTAAATAATTTTTGACTCCGTGAGTACTTCTTAGCTGTGTAAGTTTTCAATCTGACTATACAAAAAGATACAAAACCTTTCTTAGAAGAACTTCTAATTCTTTTAACACAGGCAAGCTACTCAGAATCTGAACCAAATCCTTGTAAAGAGCATAGTGACTCAATTGTAAAGAGATCTTTCAGACAACTGAAATATGAAAAAGGAAACCACAAACACCATACCTGAACTGGCCAGCTCCAAGCGTGTCACCTGTAAAAAGACTGTTCCTGGCATCTCTCAGATTCTCTCTAAGCTTCTTATCTAATTTCTGAGGGGCAAAAAGAAAAAAAAAGTAGCTTTTAATAACCCATGGTCATTTTAATGACTCTCTCAGGCAATTTGCACCCTCTCCCTAAACAAAATCCACTAACAGGAAACAAACAGCTCAATCGACCTGCAGAAGCAGCACATGGGCTGTCAGACACTGCCATGGTGAATATTTCCTAAGAATGAGACTAATACTGCTGTGAATATGTGAACATTGAACATCTGGTTTTATTCAGCACACGGCATTTTTTCATCATCATCTAGTCTGGCAATTTCATCTCTACTTGAGGATCAAGTTTATTTTAATACAGTAAAGAAAGTCCTGCATCGACAGGGCTTCCCTGCAAGGCAGCTAGAAGACACTGTGTGACCCAGTAAGGCACACAGAAACCCTCAAGCTCCCAAAACCACAGAGTACAGGGGTTCTAACTATTATCCCTCTTGGAAAACTTTATTTAGGGTAGAAAGGACTATTCAGGCTAAATCATAATATTGCAATATAATAATATTATGATACTCTGATTTCTATTGATATGTTCCATAGAACTGAGATCAGAATGGAAAAGTGGTTTATTTACTTTCCAGCTTTTCCTCCCTGATAAGCAAAAACATACGATACCAATGGATTTCTGAGTGATACTGCAAAGAGTAAATGTGCTGAAGGAAAGCTTCAAAAAAAACGATACTTGTTTAGGGGGAAAAAAAAAAAAATCTTACCACTGCCACCATTTCAGCTGCAGTTCCTCTTGAGCATCTGATTATTGGAATAGCTCCTAATAAAAGAGATAGCAATTTCCATTTGCATGATAGGTTTCAGATCTTAAGTTAGTGTATTTTTCAGAAAAAGAGATCTTGGGACATTTTGAGGTAATTTCTTTTTAAGTGGACAATATAAATTACACTAAGCCTGTCTCTTGCAGCCACTGCGTATGATTCCAAAGATGTGACACCAAACCTTGCATTTCAGCAGCACCCGCTGCCCTTCATGGCTGAGACTCACCATAGGGCAGATTTTATGGACAGCAATAACCTTGGCAATCTACTCCGTGAACTATTCCAGGTTTTTGCACCACTGAACTTCCAGTTTTCCTTGGCTGCTTTAATCACAACTTCTAACTAAAAACGTATCTTTTATAGAAAGAAATCACATTGAAAATCTGCTGGAATTTGAAAACTTACCAAGTGTAACAAAGAAACAGAAGAGACTATCAACAATAGTGTCCATTATCGTTTCCATTTCAGTGTCGGTTATATCTGGTCTGTTAATGGCTAGAAGAGGAAGGCAAAAATGTTACAAATAGGATGAAAGAAACTCATAATGCCGTGTTATTACTGAGAGACTGAGTCTCCTCTTACCCAGCGGCCTTTAGCAGCCAAGTGCCTGGGGTGGGTGAGGAGATCCAAATGTGAAGGGCACCTTTGGGCATCTCCATGGCCTTAGGTGGGACCCTGGGGAGACCTTAACTAACGCTCCTCATGTAAGGCCAAGGGCTGCACGGCCCTGTCCCGCTCTCCCCGACACTCGGCGCACCCCAGCTGCTGCTGGGATCGCCCGTGTCAAAGCAAAAACCTCCCGGGGAGCCCTGTGTTATGGAATACGGATGGCCACCCACTTGGCAGATGTGAAATCGTCAAGAATTAGACATGCAGGTTTTTAAGAGACTTACAGTACACTTTTCTAAAGAATTTTTTTTAAAAATTAAAATTATTTTCAGTTTCTAGTCTAGGGAAAATTCCCTAAAACAGTTCATCATGTTACAGACAGAAAGTTTCCCCTCTGCTGCTAGGTCAGTAAAAGAACTACTTAACAGTATTTCTGATAAGTAATTGACATGAATATAAAAGCTCATAGGAAATATCAAATGTCATCTTACTACAGGTATCAAGTCACATATTAACTCGGGACTCATGCCATAAATCCCCTTTATTTTATTTTACTTTTCAAAAAGTCTCTGAAATCATTACCTGCCTTATCTCCTTACCTCAAATAGGAACTTCACTGCTCAGAGCACTATTAAGCTTTCCATCCCAAATTTATGCATGGCCAGCCATAATCATTCTCTAACTTAAGGGTGATATTTTTTCTCCCTACTTTTGTTCTCTGAAAACTTTACAGAGATTAATTATATTAGCAGTTTTTATTAGTAGCTAGACTTCACAAGTCAAACATTAATAGGCTATTAGAAAGACAACAGCAATAGAAGTGCTCCCCTCAGCACCTTTTTTGTTATGTGCTCATCTTTCTTAATCATCAGACTGCTCCAATTCCTGTATTTTCCTGTAATGTCAAAATTTTGAGATTAACTGAAGATATCAGTTTCTGTAGTTAATCTGCAACTAATGGTCTCCCAGTTTACTGGGGGTGGTGGTGGAAATATGATTGTTTTTATTACAGTATCATATTCTTTTTTTTTTTTTTTAACAAAATTATAAAGGTATATAAACAACAGAGAAATACAGAGAAACCACAGGGTTTCTCTGTATGTTCAAGTAAGGAGAAATAAATCCTAAATAATTCCATGCATAAAAAGCTCTACTATCCATTTATAAATCTTTGCTACAATTTCCCTTTGCTAAATTTTATATCTTGAAAATTAAAAGTATAATTAGGTGTTCAGCACTTAGTATATTTTAATCTTAATTATTTTCCTAAATGAAATTATTTATTTATATTTCACTACTGCAATAGTCACATGGTAAAAACAGTGTGTTTAAGACTTAAGGACTGCTTTCCTCATGATTTTAATCTAACAGGCTACCCTGATGTCTGAAGAGGTCAAAGATGAAAAGGCCTATGTAGAGACAAAGATCTGTGCATGCAATCTACACGTTAACACCATAGAGAGTCTGAAATTTGGAAGTCAAATAGAAACATTGTTAGGTATTAATCACAACAAAAGTAAACATTCCAGTATAATTTTTGCACAACTTACCACGATATGAAACAAGCTCTTTGTTTTGGTTACACAATATAAACATATCATCTTCCAAAGTAATAAAATTGAGATACTGGTCAAATACCTAGAAATCAAGGAACAACAGTGAGCACAGATCCTAATGAAGTATAGAATATCTGTTTGTCATTTACTTGCACTTCTATTTAACCTCAGTGTTACAGAACTACCTATTAGAAGACATAAATGTAAGACATACTGCACAAATGAGAAAAGTCTTCGTAAACACTGAGTGATAGAGCAGAACACTCATGAAACACTCCTGAAGAGTGCTAAAAAAATAAACCAGCTTCAGGCATTTCCATGGATAACTGTTTAGTAGTCAAGCATCAATATACATGGAGAAGAGTGCAATACTATAGGTTTATTTTTTACTATTATACTATACTACTAATATGAAGAAGTACAATACAAGTAGTTTTCAGTCAGGAGAGATGAGAGGGTAATACATATACAGTAAGAGACTATTTTTCATACTATTCCAAACTTTCTGTTAAGTACTTGTACATTCAGAAAAAAAGTGAAACCTCTATAACAAAAACTGTGAAGGGGACAAATAAATACAATAACAATACAATAAATACAATATTGACAATAAAGTCAATAGCACTACACCAATTTACCTCTGCTGAATATCTAAGGTTTAAAAAAGCATTATTAGTTTTTTATTTAAATTCCCAACTGTTTCTTTCTCCACTCCAGTAGTTATTCCCAATGGGACTGAGGAAAAAACAAATGTATTCAAATGCATATGAAAATAATTAATAAGATGTAGTTTTGATATCAATAATATGTAGTATTAAACAAAAAATGAGGGACTGACTCCTGGCAGGTCACTGAAGGTCTAGGATGGTTCACTACCACAGTGTGTGTGTGTGTGTGTGTGTGCGCGCGTGTGTGTGTGTGTGTGAGATCACTGAACACTATTTAGAATGACAACTGCATTCACACATTTTCATGTACTATAAGCCAAAACCTCCACACCATTAAATATGATCGGATGCAGTTACTGAGTTGATGAGACTGGGAATGCCCCTGAAGCCACTTTATTTCCTCCCTTATCACTCACCACAGACCTTGCAGCACTTGGACTTCTAAGATGAAATTTAGTGCTAGGCAAGATTTATGAGAGGACTGTAATTGCCTTATTTTCCACAGTAAATTTATGACTGTCACTAAATCAAACTATGTAAGATAAAAAGAAATCCATTTATTTTCTTCATCAAAAAAGCCACATGTGCCATACATGTGGCCAAGAGACTACCAGCACACCTGTAGCAATAGTATCTTTAGCACAGAGACTGTGATTTTCTTACCTTAGCCACCTGTGTTACTGCATTAGCACCTATAGCAGCATTTGCAATATCTTCCAGTTTACTTCTTGAAATGGCAGAAATAAAGTTTAAATAATATGATTCATAAAGTTGATTTCGAAGATCCTAAAAGCAAGGAAGAAAATAACCTTTTTTCCTGAATAAATACCAATGTATTTTGGAATAATTAAAAACAAACACTTTTACAAGGTGGTATTCCAAAATAATGGACAAATTACAATTTCTGCTTAGTACTTAAACTCATATGCCCTTGTACATAGCATTTTGACTAAAATTACTAAATAAAACTCCCAGGACAGGAAATTAATTACATCGAGACATTACTACAGACAACAATGTTGCTATTTTTTCTTCCTTTAGTAAAGATGACAAATTTAATCAACTCCTCCCACTGAATCAACTGTTGAGGTTGAAGGGGACCTCTGCAGATCAGCCAGCCCCATCCCCTGCTCAGATCAGTCCAACCACAGTAGGCTGTTCACGCAAAACACAGGCAGTTTTTTTTAAACACCTCCAAGGGTGGAGAGTCCACAGCCTCTGTGGGTAACTTGTTCTAGTATCTGAACATTCTCATAGCATAAAAGATTTTTGTTTTATGTTTAAATAGAATTTCCATGTATTTTAATTTGTGCCTTCTTGTCCTCTCACTCCTAAAACTCACTCT
Source organism: Rhynchotus rufescens (assembly GCA_032273925.1). Taxonomy (NCBI): domain Eukaryota; kingdom Metazoa; phylum Chordata; class Aves; order Tinamiformes; family Tinamidae; genus Rhynchotus; species Rhynchotus rufescens. Next base: position 13,973 of record JAVCKT010021671.1, read on the forward strand.
CCAAAACTCTGTCACACATTTACTCTTCTATTCTCTGAGAAACAGAAGATTTCCACATAAAACTTTGTGGAAACATATTATATGACAAAGATTTCTTAATAATAAAACACAAGCAAAGGTGTATTCATACATGCACAAGGACTGCATGCAGGATAGTGACATTCCCTTCAGGGCAATATTGCTTAATACACTCTCTCTGTGTCCTATCTACTCATTTTGGGTATCAAGCACACAAGTTACCTGGCACATTCTGTCAATATTTTCTTCTGTTGGCATTACAAAATAAACAGCTGGAACGTCTGGAATAGCATCCCGATCCGAATGCAAAAGCCTGAAAGAAAGAAAACTAAATCTCTAAGGTGTCCTTCAGAGCTGTGTAACACTGTAACACTAAAGAAAACATTTGTCTATAAAGAACAGTCTAATACCACAGAACTTCTCCTTACATTTTATTTACTTAGATTTAAGCAAGAACACAACATAAAGAAAATGCAAAAAAATGTACTTTTTATAGTAGCTAAATATGTCAATAACCATCTCCAAATTTTATTCAAAAATTGAAAAAGGGTTTCAAAAACCTTGGCTGATTATCCCATCCACACAAAACTAAAATATAACACTCAAGAGTGTTTATATATGTAATACTACTTGTTGGCTAATTTAAAGCATGACAACATCAAAAAAGCTTAACTTATACTAGTAACCTTGCCTTTCCTGCTCCTCTAAACAAGACAGGTAAGGTACTAATGTTTCTATTTCATTGCTGCAGATGTGTCAACAGATTAAACTGTGTTTCAATTTCTAGCCTTCACTTCGCAAAAGTTAATAAACTTTTGAAAAATCTAAAGGCAAGTTTAAAATACTTCCATGGCTATTACCACAGCTACAGAATGACAGCAAACTAAACTTAAACACAATTTAAAGATAAATCATAAGTCTCTTAAAATAATACTTAAATATTTTGTAACTTGGCTAAGATAAAATTAAAGTGTGTATGTAAAAATGCATGCAAGGAGCATTCACAATCTCATCAAACAATTTGTGTCCGAAAATCTTAACATGTATGAAATATAATTTTTATGTTTGGACAGGAGCCTCTTTATACTGAGGAAAAAATCCTACGGAAGAATATTGTCTCATCACTCCCTGATTCTTAATAATGCCGTTTGAATTTAGGAAAGATATAACCTTTATTTTGGTAGTTGTTCTTTAAAATGATTTTAGATGTATTGTCATGACTTGTTGGAAATATTAGGTAAACTACTTAAACAAACAAACAAACCAAAAACCCACTTAAAAAAAAGTACTTACAGATGCAAAGTGATCCCCATATCTCTCAACTCTTTCACTGACAGCAATGGTGAGATTATATCTTGGCCGAATCTGTCATAAATGAGAACCTGTAACACAGACATGGCTGTAAATACACACACCTTACACAGCAGGCAAGAGAGTGTTTAAAGTAATTCAGGTTTAAAGAACTACTGCCATAATCTTGAAGGTGCTAAACCTTTATGCATATATGATATATCACATAATATGTCACAAACTATCTGTACATTTGTGCTTACTAGCACAAAAAGAAAAAAAGAAAATCAGTTCAAAGATAAATAGAAAAAAAATCATCCCTTCCTTCTGAAAAAACGTCAGTGAGATCAGTGGCTGTCAGTAATTTGTTACTTATCGAATAGGCAGAATTTCTCTACTCGGGGAAGAAACTGGTAGAAGTAGAGATAAAACACAATACCTAATAACAGAAGACAACAAAACGGATGAAGACATAGAGTATTTCTGATAGCAAAAATTTCCTCAGAATCAAGTTATTTAATTCTTTAAAGCTAATGAAGATAGCTTGATCTCAGCTTGTCCTAAATTTAAAGTTTTCAATAATTTTCCCTTTCAGTGGGTTTCTTCCTGACCTTTTGAGTTCAATCTATAATTCTCATCTAAATTTATGCCAACAGATATCAATGAGACTTAAGCACATTTCAGAACATTCTCTGCAGCTGCTCATTAAAATACCTGCCTAGAGAATCTGTTAATCTTTGGCTAAGTAATCAATTTTTTAAACAAGTATATTTTCCAGAAATTTTAATATATAATTTCTATATATTCTTAAGAGGAGGAAAAAAAGAAAAAAAATTTGAACAAGTTAAGGAGATTAAAGTAAACTTGACTTAGTTAAATCTAAGCTTTGTGGAGCACTGCAAAACTCTGCTGTTCCCAGTTCAACTACTTACCTTCCATACGGGTTCTCCTGTGCTGTTTTTAACTGGAGGAACATTGAAGTTCAACATACGTTTCAAAGCCGCTGCAAAGGAAGGAGAATAATGATTTACTCTACAGTTAGACTGTTTGGCACAACTGAAACACAATAACAGGCCTTTATGATATGGTTCTTTTGGGAGAAAAACCCACACAAAATGTAAATAAAACAAGCCGCACTGTATTATTTTTAGGCAACTTTTGGCTGACAAGTGTCACACGTCAGCTAGAACTTATGGGCACAGAGAAACATTGGGAAAGGAAGAAAAGAAACATATAAAGAAAGAATCTCTCTGCTTTATTATATGTGCTGTGTTCTGTTACAATGCCTTAAAAAATACTTCCAGTCTCTTTCCAAAGGCGACACGGGACGTTCTGTAGATTAAGAACTAGTTTACTTTGCATTTCCCAGCAAACTGGAACAGCGCTATACACAAGTCAAAAACACCTGTTTGCCTGATGGCAACTTTGATGCACATATTGCAACATTTTGAAAATGTTTAGAAAACATCCAAAGAAATTACAGCTTCGAGGGATATAAAAATTCCTCCAAGTTGCAGTAGGGAAACTCTTAGAAACATGAATGTGTCTTCACTAAATGCCCCATCCTACACAAGAAACAAGGCAGATTCCTTAAGCTACCTCGACTCACGAGCTCCTCAGTGAGGAGCCCTCCCCTTTTACCTGCTTAGACAATACGCAATGTTCTCTTATCCCATCTTTGACTAGAAGCAAAAAAAATATTTTCATCAAGACATGATGGTCGCTATTCTCCCTGAATTGATGAGTAAAACTATCACAAAGGTTTGCAAAGAGTAAACCGTTCAGAAATCACAGCAGTGCACACCTCTTGGCTCCTAAACGGTAACAGTAGAAATGGTTCCTGCTGAAGCTACTAAAAGCACTCAGTGCAGCTGCTATGGAGTTCAGGTGATCACTAGGTAGTTCCAGCTGGGAAGTTTGGACATGGTCCATGATTTTCATGGGGATCAGGTGAGACTCATGAGGCTGTTATTCCCTGGACTGTCCTTTTGCCCTCTTTAAGATGGGAGCAATATTGACTTCTCTAGTTATGGTTGGCATATCCTTTCAACGAGGGTGGAGGTGGCCCTGCAAGGACGTCAGCTGCACCTCGCAGCGCTGCCAGGTGCAGCTCATCAGGTACGATGATGAGCTGCACTCATACATGCCCAACTGTCTCAAATAATCCCTGCTCCAGCCCTCATTCACTCCTAGTAATGCTCTTTGAACACCTACCAAAGGGCCTGGAAAACTCTGCTGGAGAATACTAAGGCAAGAACAACAGCCGGTTTCTTGGCCTTTGCCATTGATCGCTTATCCCGAAGCTCTCTAACATTTTTCCTTGCACCACTAAGGCAGCAGCAGCTCTTTTCATTGCTCTTTGCAATCCTTGCAAATCTCAGTTCCAGTTGAACTTTGGCTTTCCTAACACCACACGCATATGCCCAGGCCTGAAGTCCTCCTTCACACACTGCCCTTGCTTCCACCTCCCATACGCTGCAATTTTCAGATCACATCATCAGCAACAACACTGCTGAGCCCGTGGACCTCTGGGAGCTGATTACAAAAGGGATGCTCAAGCTTCCCTCCTCCTGCCCACGACATCTTCTGCACCCCACAGCCAGAGGGGCAATTCTGCACAAAACTGAACGTTTGGTACTACTGGATTTGAAGCACCTTCTTCACAGCGTTCATCATTTATAGTAAAACTAAGCACCAGTCCTCTACAAAAAGAGAGAGCAATCAGACCACCACTGTGCTGTGACTATCATGACAAGCATTACCCGTTCATCATTTACTGTGGTTTATTTATTTTTAATTCACCTTGCCATTTAATTTCTGTTTAGGCCGCACACCCTGGAGCATGGATCAGGTTTGTGCTTTACTAGCAGGACGACCTGCTCCGACAGGCTGGGGAGCAGGACCAAGGTCACAGCAGCTGGTGCTCGTGTCTGGTTACACACACACACACACACACACACACACACACACACTAAGTCATCACACATCACTGCAGGTGCTGCCTGAGCATCTCCCAGCAGTTCAAACTGCCTTCTTACAAACTACGTCCCCAACAGACAAATTACCTGCCCAACAAACTACCAATGGTCTAAACGGATTCAGCAGTGAAGGATGATGGAAATAATCGGGCAGCAGGGAGAAGGAATTATAAAAAAAAAAAAAAAAAAAGAACAAAGTTGTGTGAAATAAAGATACAAGGACTCCAGTGTGCTTAATCAGAAAGGTGCCTGAGTGAGCAAAAACAAAGCATAAGAAGGGGCAACACGCAGCACTGTTGATGGCAGGAGACCAAAGGACCGAGACTACAGCCAAGCGGCTCTGCGCTGCACAAAGCCACGGCCAGCTCTAGGAAGGGCTCAAGGCCAGCACAGGGGCTGAGATCCTTCAGCTGCTGCTTTGCGACAGTGCACCTTAAACGGACACTTCCTGAATCCTCCAACCCCTGAAAGGCACCACCTT
>JAVCKT010021672.1:0-12086 GCA_032273925.1 Rhynchotus rufescens
CCGGCAACGCGGGGGGGGGGGCCGCCGCAGGGGGGCGGGGCCTTCGCGGAGGGGCGGGGCCTTCGCGGAGGGGCGGGGCCCCGAGCCGTCGGGCAGGTAGGTGGCACCCAACACGGTGGCACCCAGCGCGGTGACACCCAGCAGTGGCACCCAGTGACGATGACACTGCGCTGGTGGCATCCAGTAGCGCCCAGCATGGTGACTCCCAGCACGGTGGCAGCTAGTGTGGTGGCACCCAGCACAAGGACACCCAGCGCGGTGGCACCCATTGCAGCGGTGGCAGAGGACACCCGGTTTCACGGGCTCCCGGGAGCGGGGCGCAGCCTGCTGAGGGGTGCCCCGGTGCTCGAGGTGCGGGCGATTGGCACCTTCCCGGCTGGCCGCGGTGCTGGCGCTCCGGCGGCTGGCACAGCCCGCGGTGGGTGGGTGGGTGCCGGGAAAAGCGGGGTGTCCCTGCGGATGCCCTTGGGGCGACTCCGGAGGCCTCATTTTGGAGGGCCGCTCCTGGTGACATCCCGCAGCGCAGCCGCCCTGTCACCAGCCTGGTGCCAGGCTCCACTGCGGTGACCCCCTATCCCCTCTGCCCCCTTGGAGAGCCCTGCTCCCTGCCCGAGGAGCCCAGCCCGGGGTGCCCTGTGGGGCTGGCAGTGCCCAGGGACTGCGCTGTGGGGCTCGGCGCCCGCCGCGGCCTCACGCTCCTCCCGCCCCGTTCCAGCTCTCTGAGCCTGGGACCTGCAGGAAGCGCCGGGAGCTGCCCGGAAGGATCATGTGATGGTGGCCGCCGTGCCGCATGTGATGGTGGCCACGTCCCCGCTCCGCGCGGCCGGGATGGGGCCTCCCGCGCTGGCCGTGCTGCTGACAGCAGGAATCCTGCGCGCGCAGGTCGGCAACGCGAGGAATGTTCGGGAGAGGCGCGCGGGGCCGCGCGGCAGGGCCCGGCCGGGCTGGCGCCGGCTCTGCTGCTTCCCTGCTCCGCATCCCCGCATCCGGCCTCTTCCTGCCGCAGCTTCCCTGCGGTGCCGGCCCCACACGGGTACCGCGGCCCCTGCACGGGGCACCGGGGATATGGGGGTGCCCCTGCTCCCCCTCGGTGCCCCTGGGGCGGGCACAGGGTGTTCCTACCGGGAAGCGCTGCCTGGGGACCGGGACGGGGCACCCGGCGGGGTCGGCAGCCCCACGGCCGCCCCGCTCCCGCAGGCGGTGCCGCCGGCACGCTCCTTCCAGGTGGACTATGAGGGCGGCTGCTTCCGGAAGGACGGCGCCGCGTTCCGCTACGTCTCGGGCAGCCTGCACTACGGCCGCGTGCCGCGCGCCGCCTGGCGCGACCGCCTCCTCAAGATGTCCATGGCCGGGCTGAGCGCCGTGCAGCTGTAAGCGCCCGCTGTCCCACGGCGCCCGGCGGACCCCTGGATTCCCCTGGGGTGCCCGGGCCTCCCTGCCACAGGGGCAGGGCGGTTTGTTGTTCGATGCACCCACCAAGCTGGGGAGGGGACCCCAGGTCTGCCCTGTCCCCACCGGGCACAACGTAAGCCCTGGGTAGCCCCATTGCCCTCCGTTCCCTGGGGAGCGGGCCCTGCCTGCGTCCTGGGAGCACAGGGGAGAGGAGACAGATCCCTGCTTGACGTGTCCTTCGCCCAGCCGCACTGGCTGCCGCTCTCCCCGCCAGCTACATCCCCTGGAACTACCACGAGCCGCTGCCGGGGGTTTACGACTGTGCCGGGGAGCGGGATGTGGAAGCCTTCCTGGACCTGACGGCGGAGCTGGGGCTGCTGGTGATCCTGCGCCCGGGGCCCTACATCTGCGCCGAGTGGGAGATGGTGAGCGCCAGCCTGTCTCGGGGGTGCTGCTCACGTCCCTGAGCAGCGTCCCCATCCCCATCCCCATCCCCGCCGTGGGGTCTCTCCAGGGCGGCCTGCCTGCCTGGCTGCTGTGGAAACCAGACATCGTGCTGCGCTCCTCCGACCCCGGTGAGCCGAGCGTGCGGCCGCGTGGTGCCCACCGGGACCCGTGCCCGCGTGCTGCGCTCTGCCCCTCTCGCTCCCGGCAGCCGCCAGCCCCAGGGCGCTCGTCTTCTCTCTCATGGGAGCCTGGAGCTCCCGCTTTGCCTCCGCTCCCAGCCCTGCCCCATCTGCTCCCGTCTCGTGCTTGCTGCCCAGGCTGCATGTGGGGCTGAGGGCTCCCTGCAGCCCAGCCAAGCAGCTCTCTGCACCCCCAGACTACCTGGCGGCTGTGGACTCCTGGCTGCACGTGCTGCTCCCCAAGATGAAGCCCCGGTTATACCAGTATGGAGGCAACATCATCAGCGTGCAGGTTGGCTGTGCTGGCGCTCGCTCCCTGCCCTGCTGGGTCATCTCCAGCCTTGTCCTGCAAAGCCATCCGCCTGTCCCGTGCCGTGCCCTCCCAGTGTCCTGTTCCCAGGTGGAGAACGAGTACGGCAGTTACTACGCGTGTGACCACAACTACCTGCGGCACCTCCTGGGCACCTTCCGGGCGCTGCTGGGGCCCGACGTGCTGCTTTTCACCACGGACGGCACGCGGGCAGAGGAGCTGCGCTGCGGCACCCTGCCTGGCCTCTACGCCACCGTGGACTTTGGGCCAGGTACTCCACGGACAAGGAGGATAGCGGATGGGGGGCCCATCCCTGACCCTCTCCAACATCTCCTTCATGATTTCCGCAGACTCCAACATCACGGAGGCGTTCGGCGCACAGCGCCTGGTGCAGCCCAAGGGGCCTCTGGTGAGCTTGGCATGGGCACCCTGGAGGCAGTGGGCAGATGTGGGTTTGGGGAGGCAGAGGGGCCCCGGGCAGCGCCAGGAGCCCCAGCTGAAGCCAGCAACCGCCTCGCTTCCGCAGGTGAACTCCGAGTACTACACGGGCTGGCTGGACTACTGGGGAGAGGCGCACGCCAGCATCAGCTCCGCGCTGGTGGCCCGTGGCCTCGAGGCCATGCTGCGCCTGGGGGCCAACGTCAACATGCAAGTAGCTCGCTGGCTGGCACTGGGCGCGAGCCAGGCTGCCAGGCCCCTCCGCGGGCGCTGGAGCGGGTGCCGCCGCTCGCGTGGGGAGCCCGAGCCGGAATGGGTGCGGGTGCTCACTGCGGTGCCGGCGCTCGCGCAGGTACATGTTCCACGGGGGCACCAACTTCGCCTACTGGAGTGGTGAGTAGGGCTATGCCCGGGGAGGGGTCGCGGGCCCGAGCGGGGCTCCGGCATCATGGGGTTGGGGATGTGGGACAAGCCCTGGCTGCCTCCGGGAAGGCTGTCCCAGGGTGCCCTCCCTGTCCTCCTGTGTGAGCTGACCCGTGCTCTTGTCCCTCCTTGGCACCCTCAGGCCTCAGCCCTGGGGCTGGTCCCCTCGTGCTGCGATGCCGCCAGCCTAGGGCCAGTCCCCAGCAGTGGGACATTGGGGTGCAGGGCCCCAGCTCTGCCACACAGCCCCTTCCCGCAGCCCCCTTTGCTCTCCCTGGCCAGGTGCCGACTTCAAGGAGGGCTACAAGCCCGTGACCACCAGCTACGACTACGATGCGCCGCTCTCGGAGGCTGGAGACCCCACGGAGAAGCTCTTTGCCATCCGCACAGTCATCAGTAAGGTGCCGAGCCCGGCGGGACGAGGGGGACCGTGCTGGCAGCCTCCTGCCCCGGGCGCCACGCGATGCGGGGCGGCCAGCGTGGGCACCGCTGCCTACGCTGGGGCACAGGGCTCGCCGAAGCAGCCGGTCGGGTTGCCGCGTGCTCCGGGCTCTGCCGAGGTGGCGATGGTGGGCCACCTCATCCAGCAGCCCGCCGTTCAGTTCCAGCCCGTGCCCGCCGGCCCCGTGCCGCCCGCCAGCCCCAAGCGGGCGTATGGCCGCGTGGCCCTGCGGAAGGTGCGTGCCTGCCCCGCGGGCTGGGCAGCCCTGCCTGCCGCGGCCCCGCTGCCCACCGCCCGGCTCCTTGCAGTATGCCGACCTGCTGGACGTCTTGGACGTGCTGTGCCCCTCTGGGCCCATCCAGAGCCAGTTTCCCCTCACCTTTGAGGCCATAAAGCAGGTGAGGGGCTTGGCAGAGCACGGGGCGCTGGCAGGGATGCTCCCGCATTGCCTGCGTGCCCTGCGCAGTGGAGCAGAGCAGGGCCCTGGCTCTGGGGCAGCGGGAGGAGCTGGTGCCAGCCCCGCTTCCCAGCGGGCGCGCGGTGCCCGCAGGCCCACGGCTTCGTGCTGTACCGCACACGCCTGCCCCGCGACGTCCCGGCGCCCGCCGCGCTCAGCGCTCCTCCCCACAGCGTCTGTGACCGCGGCTACGTGATGCTGCAGAGGGTGAGTGCTGCGGCACCCGGCCCTGCGTCCTGGGGGGCTGCCGAGCCCGCCCGGAGCACGGTACCGTGCCGGGGCCTTGGGGACGGCCTGGGGGCTACAGTCCCCCACACCATGGGGACAGGGCAGGGGGTGCTCTGTGGGCTGTGTGGTGGTTGGGGTGCTGGGAGCCCCGCAGGGCGGCTGTGCTGCCCCTGTGGCTGCAGGAGTACCAGGGGACGCTGGAGCGGGACGGGCGGACGGCGCTGCAGGTGACAGGCAGGGAGGGGGACACCCTGGACGTGCTCCTGGAGAACATGGGCAGGATCAACTTCGGCGCCAACGCCAGCGACTTCAAGGTGAGCAGAGAGGGCCCCAGCAGCCACCGGGGAGCACGGCCTGGGCACCCGTGTGACCACACACCCCTCCCAACCACCCTTGACGGACCTCGGCCCCAGTAGCTTTTATGCCTTCCAGTCCTCCTTATCCCAAATGGAGGGACAACCCCTTTTCCTTCACTCCGAGAGGTGACAAATGCAACAGGAGCCAGGGGCAGGCAGCAGGACGGGCACTGCCCACCCCTGCACTGCCACCGTGGATGCCAGGGTGCACGTAGCCCCATGCCTAGGGCTGGCAGGGGGCAGCCCGGGGCCCAGGCAGCGCCCGTGGCCTCCCGCAGCCTCCCGCTCCCCACAGGGCCTGCTGGGCAACCTCTCCCTGGGGCGCAGCCCGCTGCACGGCTGGCAGCTCTTCCCGCTGGCCCTAGAGGCGGCCGTGGGGCAGGGCTGGCCCCACGCTGCGCCCCGCCGGCCGAGCGGCACTGCCACAGCAGGGCCAGCCTTCTACACGGGGGCCTTCGAGAGCCCCGGCGGCGCCAGTGACACCTTCGTGGAGTTCCCAGGGTGGCGCAAGGTAAGGCCCTGGGTACAGCGGGCAGGAGGGGCAAGGGGGCAGCGCTCACACTGCTCTCCCCACTCCAGGGCCAGCTCTGGATCAACGGCTTCAACCTGGGCCGCTACTGGCCGCAGCGCGGGCCCCAGCAGACGCTGTTCGTGCCCGGCTCGGTGCTGCACGCCAGTCGCCCCAACAACGTCATGGTGCTGGAGCTGGAGGCGGCGCCATCTGCGCCCTCCCTGCTCTTCCTCGACCACCCTCTTTTCAACAGGACCCTCAGCCGCAGCGCTGCGGCTGCCTAATAAAGGCAGGGCAGCCCGGCCCTCCCGCCAGCTCTGCCTCGGGCTGCGGACATGGGGAGGAAGGGGCACGAGAAGGGAGGGGAGCCCTGGCACAGGCACCTGCCCTCCCTGGAGGGGTGCGCTAGGAGAAGGGAACCCGGCTTCACTCTGTTCTGCACCAGTCTCCAACAGCTCATCCTAGATGTGTTAGTGCCCCTGCCGTGTCCCCCAAGCTCCCCCACAGAGCAGGCTGGGCCCAGCACCTCTTTATTGACAGCACAGGCACAGGAGGTCGTTGCCAACACAGCATGGTGGACCTGCCACCAGCACCCACGGAAGGAACAAGCCTAGGCTTGAGGAGGGCCCCAGGCCAGGGCTCGGTGCATCAGGATCTGTCCCAGAGGCAGCAGTGTGCAGAGCAGCAGGGAGAAGGGCAGCCAGCAGCATTCCCCCTCTGGAAGGAGCCTGGGACAGGGAGCAGCCCTGGGCACTCGGCAAGAAGGGGATCCCGGCTCCCCTGACCATGGGCCCTCCTGGAGCCCCATGCACCCCGGGACTGTGTAGAGCCTCGATGCAGCTCAGGCCCTCGACGCAGCAGCCCCTGCCCCACAGCCAGCACTCGGCTCCATCTCCCCGACGTGGGTGCTCGGTGGCAGCCCCCAGCCCTACGTGTGGCTGGCCCGGGCCCGGCGGTGGCTTTGCAGGCAGGTGGTGGAGCAGAAGGAGAAGTCGAGGTAGTGGAAAGGGATGCGGCCCAGCAGGGACTCGCCACACAGCCAGCAGCGGCTACACAAAAGAGCAGAGGTGGCCCTGAGTGCTGGGGACACTTGCAGAAAGAGCAGAGAGAGCAGCAGCGCCAGCTCAAGGCAGCTGGGGCTCCTCTGGGCCCAAGGCAGGTGCATCCAGGCACAGGACGTGCAGCCTGGCCAGGGCACGCTCCCTGCAGGCAGCACGGTGCAATAGCCTGGTGCGAGACACCTTGGAGCAGGATGAACGTGGGAGAAACTGGCTCCACGTGCACATAGGGAGCCCCTGCAGGGAGGGGTGTGCAGGGCTGACTGCCTACGGGGCTGTGGGGTGACACAGAGAAGGGATAAGGTGGTACAGAAGCGGCAGGGAGGGCTGGCTTGCCAGAGCCCTGGCCTCAAGGGGATAGTGTTGCCCTTTGCAAAATATTCCTGGGGTTCAGTACAGAAGGGGAGACACCACTGTAACAAGCACTGCTGGGAACAGAAGGGCTGGGAATTGGTTTACGCTGGACGTGAGCAGAAAGGCAGGGAAGGGCCCTGTCCATGTGGAAGAGATGGACTCTGCCCCGCTGACTGTACCATGCTCCCAGCGAGGAGCAGTCCCGGGGGAGAGGAGCAGCCCTGGCTATGAGTGAGAGCAGCCAGCACCCTGGCACCCATGGGAGCCGCGCGGCGGTTGGGTACCTGACGCTGGCGAGGGTGGCACCGGTGTCCTGCAGCTGCGCAGCCAGCCTCCGCTCGGCAGCCAGGGCCCTCTGCGGAGCAGGGGAACAAGTCAGCGTCCCCAGGCCAGGACTGGAGCCCCCAGAGACTGCAGCACCTGCTGGGCGAGCCCTCACCTTCTCCCTGTCCGAGAGGGCAGCAAAGCGCTGCTTCTCGGCCTGCTCCTGCTCCCGGCGCTGCCGCTCCTCCCGCTGCGCCTGCTCCCGCTGCTTCCGCTGCGCCTTCTGCGCCCGCTTCTTCTCCAGCCTCTTGGCTTCCATCTCTGCCGTCAGGGGCCCGGGCACCTGTGGGGAGCAAGGACAGAGGCCAGTGAGCACCTCTTGCTGAGTTGGGGGCAAAGACACGAGTGATCTGGGGCAGGATGCCGGGGTGGAGCCCCCGGGCTGGGCTCTGGGGTCCCGCGGCCCCAGCACAGGGCTGGCACCCACCTTGGCACGGCTGTAGTCGTACTTGTCCGGATGCTCCACCACGAACTTGCGGAAGGCGTTGCGGGTCGCTTTGTCAGCGGAGACGCAGTAGGGTGGCTGCTCCTGCCCGTCTCTGCAGGTCAAAGCAGCTCAGTTCAGCCCTGCTGTCTTGCTGCCCGTGCCCTGCTGGGCTGCGAGCCTACAGACCCCCCCAAAATGCCCAAGAGGGGCAGGAGACTGGGATCTCCTAGCCAAGGCAGAAAAGCTGCCTATCTCCTCCAGCAGCAGCCGCCAAATCCTCCCCTTCACGCAGAGGACAGTCTCACTGCAGCCCTCTGAACTGCCTATCCATGAAATGGGGAGCACTTCAGGGCACCGCCCCCCTAACGAGGCCAGAAATCCTAACTGGGAAAGTACAGAAGGGAAGGAGCCACCCTGGCTGTCCCAGGGCAAGGCTGGCACGAGTCTCCCATGGTGAGCGCAGGAGGGTGGCTGTGCAAGGGGTGCACGAGGGTGCTGTGGGGCAGTCTCCCAGGGCAGGGGCTGTTTGCTGCCCCTCTGTGATGGTACCTGAGCGCAGGGTCAGCCCCTGCCTCCAGCAGCAGGCACACGGCCTGGGCCTTGCCAGCACGCGCCGCCACGTGCAGCAGGGTGCAGCCGCGCTTGTCCACAGGCTGGTTGAGCAGGGAGCGGGCGGCAGCCTCCTGCCCGCCCTCGCCGTGCCCCGCGGGGCTCCCGCTCTCCGGCACCGCCAGGAGGTGCCGCAGGGTCCCCACGTCCCCCGTCTTGCAGGCTGTGAACAGGGCGTCACGGAGCTCGGCCTGGGGGTCTCCTGCGAGGGAAGGACACGGAAGGGAGCCTGATGCCACGGGGCCGGTTGGTTCCTCAGGCACAGCAGTATTCTGGTCTGACCAGCAAACCTACACGGTGTTTAGCTAGAGCACGGATGTGCCTTCAGAGCCTGTGTGCTGACTGCACGCTCGTGGCACTGCTGGGCACAGCTGACAGCAGCCAGGCCCTCTCCTGCTGGGACAAGAGCAGCTCCAAACCCCGCCACAAACCAGGCTTGGCCAGGTGCTGCCCATCTCACGGAACACAAGCTAGGGGATTGGACCTGGTGGCCCTGGATACCCTCCCCTCTCCCACAGCTCCCTTAGCAATGAGCAGCAAGTTGCAGAAATGTGGCATCCCAAGGCTGCTCTCATAGCATAAATCTTTGCTGCTCTCTGTCCAGGCTCTGGAACTCACAGTTCCTGCTCTGCACGTCTCTGTGCACACTGCTTGCCTTAAAGCAAATAGCTGCCTTATAGCTGTGCCAGCACCCCGCTGTCCTGGGCACCTGCCTGAAAGCTTCCTCTTCATCCCAAAGCAAAGTTCCCTGGCAAATAGGCAGCCCCCCCTGGCCCCACTCACCTTCACTGGCCCAGGAGAGGGGCTCAGCCTCTTGTGGCTCTGTTGCCAGCTCCAGGTCATCTGTCTCCTTAGCACAGGACCCTGAGCAGGGAGCGAGCTGTGAGGAAAAGGCAGTGCTGCCCACACTGCAGGCAGGGCAGCTCGTTCCCCAGGACCTTCCTGCACAGCTCCGGGCACGCTCTTCCTCCTCACCTGTCTCCACCTTCTTGTCCTTCCTCCTCCTCCTCTTGCGGTTTCGCTTGGGCATCACTTCAAACTCCCGAAGGTCCAAGGTCCCTAGTGTAACCTCCACGGCCTCCAGCTGCCCTGCCAGGCTGTCCTCCTCCTCCTCCTCCTCCTCTGGCGCTGCAGGGGGTGACAGGGCAGGGGCTGGGGCCCCAAACACAGCATGATTGCTTGGAGTCTGCCAAGCACACGCACGCAGCCACTTTCTGCAATGCCAGCCCTCGCAGTGGGGGCATCAGCCTGGCCTGTGACACCAGGCCCCCCCAGTTCTCAGAGCCAGGTTGCTCCCCACAGTTCAACTCACCATTCACGTCCTCCCGCGGCGGATCCGTCTCTGCCACTCGCCGCCCCTTGTGCCAGCCCTTCCAGGGGCTCCCAGTGATATCTTCCAGCGGCGTGTCCTTCCCTGGGCAACAGCGGTGCTCCCGTCACTGCCAGCCACAGGGGCAGCGTGCCCGGGGCCGAGGGCCCTGGCACCTCTGCAACGGTGCAGGGCAGCACTCACTCACCGTACACGTGCAGGCTGGCCAGCTCGGCGTGCACCCGCAGCACCTCCCGCAGCGTGGCCCTGCGGGTGCTGAGCGGGATGTGCTGCACGCGGGGGTCTCCCTGCGCAAGGGGGGGGTTTCTGCCGCCAAAGAACAGCGCCCGGTTGTGGCGGGGGGCGCGCAGGAAGATGCGCTGGGCTGCCTCCAAGTGGTGCGCCCAGCCCGCCAGCAGCTCCTGGATATCCTGGGGAGGGAAGGGGTGGGCATCGTGGGGTCCTGAACTGCACAGCATGGGCAGAGGCAGCTCTAGAGTAGGACCAGCCTCAGGACAGAGCTGTCCCAACCGCTTCCCGGCCTCCCTCTGGAGCTCACACTCCACACACGACCTCCATCCAGAGGCAGCACGGTGCCACCCGCAGGAGCCGCCCGGCCGTGCCCACCTTGAGCAGCGCGGCCTCGTTGTAGCGCCGCAGCGAGGCCCCGGCCGACCTGGGCGCCGCGGCCGGCGCCTGGGCGTCGCGCAGCCCCTGCGAGGTGCCCCGGCGGGCTCGCACCGTGTAGCGGTGGAAGGTCTTGTGCTCCTGCACCTGAGGGCTGCACACAGGGCAGGCGTGAGCAATACGGCACCAGGCACACGGGGAAGGAGACGGGTGCTTCCCGGGACCCTGGAGGGCTTGTTGTCCCTGCCAGTATCCGAGAAACCTTTTCGGTTATTTTTTCTGCAGTAACACCAGGCTTAGCCAACTCTCAAATGACAGCCAGGAGCTGCTGGTGCCCAGGGCGTGTGCAAGGCTGGTGAAGGAGGAAAGGAAGGGGGTGACTGTGGGCAGTGAAGGATCTGTCCAGCGCCCTGCCCCACATGTCCCTGTCCCGAAGGGCGGTCCCAGGCACGCTCTGCTGTACTTACCCCTGGAAGACAGCTCCGGCAAAGTGCCCGCCGCCCATCATCAGCACCACCCAGCAGGCACTCGCGCTGAGGCCCTGCAGCGATGCCACCAGCTCCTCTGGCTCCTCACTGCCACCCTGAAACACAGAGCCTGCCCATAGCAGCTGTGGGAGCCCCTTGCGACCTGCTGCTGCCCTCCGGCACACAGGCCAAGCACTGTTGGCACAGAGGCAAGGCGGGTTACAGACAAAAAGGAGCAGGGTTCACCCTGTCCTACTCCAACTACTGGGCTGGGCAAGGGGACTCGGGAGCTGCTTCAGCCCCAATTTGAACCAGGGTTCATCAAGACAGAGCCTGGGTCTCTGATGTGGCACCACAGGCTGCCCTCCCCACCCAAGGGAGGGCTCCAGGCGATGCATGCACCCAGGACCACCCCCTCTCCGGGGTCTCTCCTTCGGCAGGCCGGGCTGAACTTGCCTTTCCGGAGGCCAGCACGCAGCGGTAGGCGGAGATGAGCTGGCCCCTCGCGTTGCTGAACAGCACCTTGTGCGAGCGGGGAAGCCGGGGCGCCTCACGGCTGTCGCTGGCAGGAGGCCCTGAATCTGACTCGCTGCTGGAGTCGGAGCTCTCTGAATCTGATCCCGAGATGCTGGAAACATCACCTACAAAGGACAAGAAACAGAGCAGTGGAGCAGGAAGGATAGTGATCCCTGGCCATTCCCCAAACCTTGCAGACTGCTCCAAGAGCTGGCCCAGGGCCCCAGAAACGCCCTGTCCAATATCTCCCATAGTCACAAGGGGGCTCTAGGCGGCAGACAGATGTGCCTGAGACTCCGATCCCAGGGGCTCAGGTGGCACGTAACCCCCTCCCCACAACAAACTAACGGGTTCAGGCCCAAGAGCAGAGCCAGGGGACCCCAACCCAAGGCAGAACGAGGGTCCCTGGGCGAGCAGGGGCAGCTGGGGACCGCGTGCCCAGCGCGGCGGGGTCCCTCACCTGCGCGGGTCTTCTCCTCAAAGGCGTCGGCCGGCAGCGCCCGGCGCCCGCGCAGCCGCTGCTTGAGGTTGAAGCGGTGCCAGTCGAGGCGGTAGTGCTCGGCCTGCGGGGCAGGGTGAGCGGGGGCACGGCGGGCGCACAGGGCGCTGCCCGCGCAGGGCTCCGCTCACCTGCTCGCGGCGGCTGCCGAAGGGCTGCGCGCAGGCGGAGCAGAACCAGCGCTCGGGGCCCGCGGGTGCGCCCGGGGCCCGCTCCTCGCCGCCCGCGCTGCTCGCTGCGGGGGGAAGGCAGGGCAGTGCCCGGCACCGGGCTGCGAGACACGCCGCCCGCCGCCCGCTCCCGCCGCGGCACCTACCGTGGGCAGGGGCCCGTGGCGGCGCCGCGTCCCCCGCGAGGGCGGCGACGAGGGCGAGGCCGCGCAGCAAGGCGGGGTCCCGCGCGGCCTCGAACACGGAGCGGCTCTGCGGGGCGGGCATGGCCGCTGCGGCCCGGCCGCCGCCCGAGACCGGGCCCAAGGAGCGCCCCGAGCCCTCCCGGCGGCCCCGGTTACCCCCCGAGCTCTCCCGCCGCCATCGCTGCTGCCCGCCCCCCTGCCCCGTTACCGGCCGGCGCCCCGGCCGCGCCGCACGTCACTTCCGCCGCGCCGCCGACACGCCCCGCCCCTCCCACCCTCCGGTTGGGCGCCGCCCGCCCCGCCCCGCGGCCCCCATTGGCCGTGGCGGCCGCCCGTCGCGGGCGGTACCGGAGCGGCG
>JAVCKT010021672.1:14326-24830 GCA_032273925.1 Rhynchotus rufescens
GGGCCTGCGCCTGGGCAGCGCCGGGACCCGGCCCGGCCGAACCGGGCCTGGGCCGGGCCGGGCCCGCAGGGGCTGCGGGTGCCGCTGGCAGGGGGTGGGAGGGCATGGGAGGGGATGGGATAGGAGGCCATGGGATGGCATGGGATGGGATGGGATGGGATGGGATAGGAGGGGATGGGAGGGAATGGGATGAGATGGGAGGGAATGGGAGGTCTCCCGCCTGCTCCGAGGGAACAGCCTTCCCGCGTGCCCTCCTTGACTGTGGCGCTCACGTCTACAACCTGCACCAGAAGAACGGCTTCACCTGCATGCTCATCGGCGAGATCTTCGAGCTCATGTGAGTGCGGCCTCTGCGCCACGCCTGTTCCCGGCCCTTCCCGCCCATCCGTGCCCTGCCGGGAGGAGGGTTTCCAGGCACCGGATCCCAGCCTGCAGCTCTGGGCGTGCAGGTGCGGGGCCAACGCGGCCGTTCCCTCTCCTTGCAGGCAGTTCATCTTCGTCGTGGCGTTCACCACCTTCCTCATCAGCTGCGTCGACTATGACATTCTTTTCGCCAACAAAGCAGTGAATCACAGCCAGCACCCCAGCGAGCCCATTAAGGTGACGCTGCCGGATGCCTTCCTGCCTCCGAACGTCTGCAGTGCGAGGTAGGAGCAGCTCAGGGCGCGTTAGCCACTGCCACTGCTTTCTCAGATGCTTAGGGTGTCCCTGGATACTTGGGTACTAGAGGTTTGACTCCTGCTCTCTGCCTCTTCTTGCCGGCAGGATCCAGGCAAACAGCTTCCTCATCTGCATCCTGGTGGTTGCCGGAGTGTTCTGGATCCACCGACTCATCAAATTTATCTACAACATTTGCTGCTACTGGGAAATTCACTCCTTCTACATCAATGCCCTCAAAATTCCCATGGTGAGTAGCTGCAGAGCTGCTGAGGAAAGCAGGAGCCCATGCTGGACAGGGAGAAGCCACTCACATCTACCTGTCCCTGGGAGGCAACTTCTCCAAAAGTCTCCTGCCAAGAGCTCTTCCTTCTCCTCCAGCTTTTCCTGGGGTTATGCAACCATGTTGTTCTCCTTTCCAGGTTCCCAGCAGCCAATTTGTTGCATGTTAACCCTCTGCGCAGCCTATCGCTGTGTGTGCTGGCATGTGCCTCTGCCATCTGCCACCCAATATGTTTATTTTTATCTGTGATGGCCTTTTCTGTGGTGCCTTTCAACGGCAAAGGCACAAGCGAGGTGTAAGCAAGGGTGTTCTCTTACCTCCTGTGAGGTGAGCAGAGTCATCTTCCCTCTTTATGGATGAGGAAACTGAGTCATGGAGCTATTTAGTTGATGGAGAGCATACTGGAGGTCTGTGTCAGAGCTGGGGTGTGAGGCTTACACCTGCAGCCTGGCGCAGGCTCTTCTGCTCTGCCTGATAACATCAGAGGGTGCGTGTGCTGCCTTTCAGGAGCAGCTCCGGGTGGTGGGAAAGATGGAGCGAGCCAGGAGTTGGGTTTGTCCCCAGCTTTTCCTCAGCCTGCCCCTGGGACGATGGTCGAGTTCCTTCCCCTCTCCCTGTCTCCCCGCTGCCTCCAAGCATTAGCCATGTTTTCCATGGATTCTGGGGGAAGGAGAGCTCGCGTGAGCCTGGCACTGCAGTTTTGCCTCCGGGACAGCCTGTGTGTGAGAGGGAGGATACTGGTCATCAACGCTAGTCGAGGCTAAAGGGCACTGGGACGAGACACGGCGTTTGCCAGGCACAAGCTGAGGTGTTGGGAAAGGTGCCCTGTGCTGCGTGTGCTTCCCTGGAGCCCAGGAGTGGGTGCTGGGACCCCTGTCAGTGCAGAGCCCAGCGCGACGCTGTCCCTGGACACAGCCTGGCTCTAACCTCGCTGCTTTCCCTCCCAGTCCAACCTGCCCTACTACACGTGGCAGGAGGTGCAGGCCCGCATCGTGCAGATCCAGAAGGAGCATCAGATCTGCATCCATAAGAAAGAGCTCACGGAGCTGGACATCTACCACCGCATCCTGCGCTTCAAGAACTACATGGTGGCCATGGTGAACAAGTCTCTGCTGCCCATCCGCTTCCGCCTGCCCTTCCTGGGAGACACTGTCTTCTACACGCGTGGGCTCAAGTATAACTTCGAGCTCATCTTCTTCTGGGGGCCGGGTTCCCTCTTCGAGAATGAGTGGAGCCTGAAGTCTGAATACAAGCGAGCTGGGAACCGCCTGGAGCTGGCTGAGAAGCTCAGCACTCGCATCCTTTGGATTGGCATTGCCAACTTCCTCCTCTGCCCCCTCATCCTCATCTGGCAGATCCTCTACGCTTTCTTCAGCTACACGGAGATCCTGAAGCGGGAGCCGGGCAGCCTGGGCGCCCGCTGCTGGTCTCTCTACGGCCGCTGCTACCTCCGGCACTTCAACGAGCTGGACCACGAGCTGCAGTCGCGCCTCAGCAAGGGCTACAAGCCAGCTTCCAAGTACATGAACTGCTTTATCTCGCCGCTCCTCACCATCGTGGCCAAAAATGTGGCCTTCTTTGCTGGCTCCATCCTGGCCGTGCTCATTGCTCTCACCATCTACGATGAGGATGTGCTGGCAGTGGAGCACGTGCTGACTACGGTCACCCTGCTCGGCGTGGGCATCACGGTGTGCAGGTGAGGTGGAGCAGTGCTGGGCACAGCCAGCTGCTCCCAGCAGCGTTTTGCGGGCAGTGAGGCTGACACCCCCTGTGTGTGCATGTGCTCTTAGGCTGCAAGGGGACATGAGCCTGCTCTAGGGCTGAGGAGGGGCAGGGTGGGGCAGGCAGGAGAAGGAGGTACTAGTTAACTTGGTGCAGTGACTGCTGTGGTGACTTCAGGAATAGTTGGAGGGGTTTTGCCGGAGCTCTTGTGTGGCGGGAGCCCTGGGCTGTGCTAGCAGGGGGCTTTGGGAGTGAAGGTGGAGCTGAGGACGTGGGCTGTTCGCCCTGCCCTCCCCTCCCCTCCTGGGGGAGATCTCCCTTAAACTCAAGCATGATGTTGTGACATTTCCCTGTGCTGTCCTGCAGATCCTTCATTCCTGACCAGCACCTGGTGTTTTGCCCGGAGCAGCTGCTGCGGGTCATCCTGGCGCACATCCACTACATGCCTGACCACTGGCAGGGCAATGCCCACCGCTACGAGACGCGGGACGAGTTTGCCCAGCTCTTCCAGTACAAAGCGGTGAGCCTGGCTTGGAAGGCACTGAGACCAACTCGCTTTCTTCCCAGCAGCAGGGAGAAGCTGCCGGAGAGCCAGACAGCTCCCGAGCAGACAGAGCTTTTCTGGAGATGGGGCAGGGGCAGTTCTGGTCAGTGGGGAAGGGCTGAGCACCGGCTCCAGGATTGGGGGTTTTAGGGGGAAGCAGCAGAGGTTTGGTCTTGAGTACAGGATGGGACATGGGGTTGAAAGGGGTTTGAGCTTTATTTTTGGGCCAGCTTTTTGGGGCAGTTTCTGGCATCCTCAAGCTCACTCTGAACCGCTGTTTCCGTGCCCAGGTCTTTATCCTGGAAGAACTCCTGAGCCCCATCATTACTCCCCTGATCCTTATCGCCTGCCTGCGACCCAAGTCCTTGGACATTGTGGACTTCTTTCGCAACTTCACCGTGGAGGTGGTGGGTGTGGGTGACACCTGCTCCTTTGCCCAGATGGACGTGCGCCAGCACGGCCACCCGGCGGTAGGTCCCACGTGCGACGGGGTGTCACTGTGGGCTTCACACCAATGTGCCTGACCCCTTACCCGTGGGAGAGGCTGTGCTGCCCCTGGGAGCCAGCAGCCAAATCCTGTGGCTGCCTCTGTGCTCAGTCTCCAGGATTGCTAGCACAGGTCACCAGGCTGTGACTGTTAACTTGATATGTTTGTTACACACTGGGCCCTGTCGTATCTCACTATTTCACATCCTTGCCTGTCTTCACAGGCTCTCTCAGAAGAGAGGAGTGAGTATATTTGGACATCCTAAAATGCGTGACCCCTGAGAACAGATTAGAAAAGCTGGGCTGCTTTTAGCCAGGAGCGAGGCAGTATGCGGGAGGCGGGAGTGTGTTTTCCATGAAACCTACTGCAGAGTGAAAGAGGATCAATGTGTTTCCCGTGCCCGGGAATTTCCATGAGTCATCCAGAAGGGCTGTCTGTTGACATGACCATGAACCGGGAAGGGGTGGGCTCGCTGTTGCAGGAGGTTTTGAAGAACAGTTGCTAGTTGCCTGTAGCAGCTTCTGCCATGGGCTGGAGAGTGCAAAACAAAACTTTCCACTCTGTTCTTTTTTTTTTGTGGTAGCCCCCATCTCTCTCTCCTTGGCAGCAGGAGAGGGAGGATACTGGCCTTTACAGCTGCCATTTTCCTGGGCTGCCAGGGCTGAACTAGGACAAGACAATTTACTCTAGAGCCCACTCTCTGCATGGCCCAGCTTGTGCTGGGCGTTGCGGGTTTTGCCCAGACTGGTCCTGCAGGATTTGCAGGCCTGCCAGGGGCTTGCGGCAGATCCTGGCCCTCACCACCTCTCCCTGTTCCGCAGTGGATGTCGGCGGGAAAGACGGAGGCCTCCATTTACCAGCAGGCGGAGGACGGCAAGACAGAGCTGTCCCTCATGCACTTTGCCATCACCAACCCCAAGTGGCAGCCGCCGCGCGAGAGCACGGCCTTCCTGGGCCTCCTGAAGGAGCGCGTGCACCGCGACAGCAGCGTGGCGCTGGCCCAGCACGCCGTGCTCCCCGAGAACGCCCTCTTCAGCTCCATCCAGTCCCTGCACTCCGAGTCCGAGGTGCCCGGGCCGCAGGGCACGCGGCGCGTTCGCTGGGGGCGAACAAGCTCTGGGATAACCCGGCCCCTGGGAAAAT
This sequence comes from Rhynchotus rufescens, assembly GCA_032273925.1. Taxonomy (NCBI): domain Eukaryota; kingdom Metazoa; phylum Chordata; class Aves; order Tinamiformes; family Tinamidae; genus Rhynchotus; species Rhynchotus rufescens. Next base: position 19,163 of record JAVCKT010021672.1, read on the forward strand.
TGTCCCTAGGCCTGGGCTGTGTCCGGGGATGCCAGTGGGATGGATAGCACTAGGTGGGGCTGCTCTCCGGGATTTTAGAGATGGGCAGCCAGGTGTCCCGGGGCACTGTGAGGTGGGAAGGGGGCGGGAGGAAGCTGGGGTGGCACAGCTCTGCACGGCTGGTATGGGGGTATTGCTGCCATGCACTGCAAAGCTGCACAGGACAGTGACTCTCTCCTTTCCATCTCTGCAGCCCCACAGCCTGATTGCCAACGTGATAGCAGGCTCCTCAGCTCTGGGCCTTCACATGGGCCGCGAGGGACAGGCCTCCCGCCATCTCTCTGAGGTGGCCTCGGCCCTACGTTCCTTCTCCCCGCTCCAGTCTGCCCAGCAGCCCCCCAGCAGCTTCCAGGCAGGGGGACGAGATGGAGAGGGAGCCCAGCCGCGGGGTGCCAGTGCCATGATGGGCTCTGGGTAAGGATATGGCAGCCTTGGCCACCAGCTGCAGCCTCAGGGGGAGTAGCTGGAGAGCTTGCAAGTCCCAGATTCCTCTGCTGGCTGCTCCACTGCCAGGGCTGTGTGGCATTAGTCTCTGCGACAGTAAGGGACGTGTTCACGAGCAGAGCTAGGCCCAGGTGTTTATGCTGGCCCCAAGGGGCTGTGAGGAGCTCTGGCCTTCTGAAGATAACATGGTACCTTCCCAGCAGGGAAGAGACTGCTCCGGGCATCCCTTCCCAGGAATGAGGGGCATGTCCAAGTAGGGCCTGCCCTGTTGTTGAATGCCACCTGCTCTGGAGGTGAGGGCAGGCTCTGTGCCCTGGCACAGGGACACAGTGTGCTGGGATAGGACAGTGTCATGCCTGGGCCGATCACCTTGTGTGGCTGGGGAGAGGACAGAGAGCAGGTGTCTGGAAGCCTGGCGTGAGAGCAGAGCGCGGCCGGGCTGGGTGCAGGGGCCCAGCCAGGCAGCAAACATCTGCCGTGTGTCGCCTGGCAGTGCTGATGCGAGGACCGTGAGCTCGGGGAGCAGCGCCTGGGAGGGTCAGCTGCAGAGCATGGTGCTGTCGGAGTACGCGTCCACCGAGATGAGCCTGCACGCGCTCTACATGCACGAGGTGAGCAGCGGGCACGGCCTGGGCAGCGCGCGGGGCTGGGCAAGGGCGACCGAGAGCAGGGTGTGCCCTACTAGGGAGAGGGTGCTCTGGGCTCTGCCCACGTGGCTCGCGTCTTGGCCCCGCAGTTGCACAAGCAGCAAACCCAGCTGGAGCCCGAGCGGCACACTTGGCACCGGCGAGAGAGCGACGAGAGCGGCGAGAGCGCCCACGAGGAGCTGGAGGTTCAGCGGGGGGCTGCTGTGCCCATCCCTCGCTCCGCCAGCTACCCCTTCTCCTCGCCGCGGCAGCCCGCCGAGGAGACGGCCACGCTGCAGACTGGCTTCCAGCGGCGATACGGTGGCATCACGGGTATGGGGGCTGGCGTGCAGGCCTGAGCTTGGGATCGGAGCCCTGGGTGGAGGCCGTGCACGGGCTGGCATGGGCAGCCCGCCTGTTGCTGAAGCCTGGCACCCACTGTGTAGCTGACGTTCCTCCTGCCCCATCCTGCAGACCCCGGCACGGTGCACAGAGCCCCCTCACACTTCTCCCGCCTCCCGCTCGGAGGCTGGGCTGAAGACGGGCAGCCAGCGAGACACCCGGAGCCTGTGCCAGAGGAGAGCTCGGAGGATGAGCTGCCACCACAGATCCACAAGGTAGGGCCAAGAGCTGTGGCCAAGAGGGGCCACTCGAGCGCAGTTGAGGCAGTGGCAGCTGGTCCCAGGAGGTGCCACGTCCCCTCTCTGTCTTGCAGGTGTAGCCTTGTAGACTGGGGATCTCGGGGTCGCAGACTGGGAGCCGCCTGGGCAGCAGGATGTGGCGTCAGCCTGATTCTTCTCCTGTCCCAAGGGGACAGGGTGATCCTTGCCTTCATTTTGCTGCCATCACTTGCCGAAGAGACAAACCTGCCAGGCGAGCGGCTTTGCGGTGGCGCTTCGTGTGCAGCCGTGTGTCGAGTCGACGCCACTCTGACTCTTGCGGGGTGGATGCGTGTGTGAGTACATACGTGTGTCTGTGTTCACCTCTGTGTCGTCCGTGTCGGAGGATCGCCCGGAGCCTGCGGACGCCGACGGGATGGCGCCGGGGAGCTGTGGACTCGCTCGGAGGCGGCAGCTGCCCATCGAAGGCGCGCGAGAAGGCAGCAGCTCCAGACATGCACCCTGAGCTGGGACCTGCCTCCAGAGGGAGGGCAGGGAGCTGGGGGCCCCTGGAGACGGCCACCTGTGTCGAGAGGTGGCAAGAGGAGCTGGCTGGTCCTGCGGCGGTGCTGGCGCCGTGACTGCCCTGCCAGAGCCTTGGGGAGGTGCCTGGCGCTGCCCCTCCGGGGAGGAGCAACCTTGTGCCCCTCGGTCCGTAGCCAGCTGGCAGCGGGGCAGTCCCCCCGCTCCGTGCACACACGCACTGCCCAGCTCCCTGACGAGGAGGAGCGGGACCCACTGCCACGGGTGTGAGTGAGGAGGCAGAGCCGGTGGGCTTCGCCCTCACTGGGAGCTGGGGAAGCTGTAGCTCATCTCCAGCCCCCGTGACAGCTGCCCGGCCCCTGGCACGCCAGGAGGGGGCTGCAGAGATGGGAGGCTCTTGTCCCTAACATCTCTCCCGTCTGGCAGCCTCTGTGCCATATCTCTGAGCTGGGGCCGCTTGCGCCCTGGTGCCCGTGGGACGTGGGCTGCTAGCAGGGCACGTGTGCAATGCCAAAGAGACCTTGGGGTGCTCCAGCCTGGCTTCTCCTGGGAGCTCGTGCAGCCCAGTGGAGCCCACCCTGAAGGCCTTGTGCTCTGTGTGTCGGATTGAATCCCTTCCCCCAGGTGTTATAAAAGTCTCTTCCTTATGCCTGACCTGTCTCATACATTCGATCTGTCTTCCTGATGTGGCCATTTCTGTGGTATTGGGGCTTTCCTCCTGCCCCAGCAAGGACTTAAGTGTGTCTTGTGTGTCACTCAAGGGCGCTGTGCTCCTTCCTTCCCTCCCCAGAGCCTCCCTTTGCTTGCGACTTTGCTGTGGCTGCTGCAGAGTATGCCAGGCAGGTGCTTTATGTCTCAGAGGGGCAAGAGGACGGGCCCTGAAGCCCGATGGGAGAGGGCAGAGCAGGGGTCTTGCATATGCAACGTAACCTGGGACAGGGCCTTCCCTTGCCCCCCTTCCCGTGGCAGCCTGCGAGCATGTGCATCCCGGTCCCTGCCAAGCACTGCTTTGCCCTGCTCTTCTCCTCTCCCCTGGCAGGGCCTGCCTGCTCTCGCCATGCCCTCTGCAAGCAGCAGAACCTCCCCTCGCGCTGCCGGAGCGCAGGGTCCCCTGCCCTGCCCTGCCCTGCGGGGCTGTTGCCCTGTGCCCTTTGAGCCGGGGCTGGGCACACGCTGCGGCAGCCGCTCTGCAGCGGGACGGGCGCGCGGGGCCTCCTCGGTGCTCGCTCGCCAAGGGGGCCGCAGAGCAGCAGGGGCTGCAGGTGCAGCAGGCCCCCCAGGAGCAAGCGTTGCATTTCCCTTTGACTCGCCGGGTGCTGTGCTGTGTGTGCGTGGGGTTTGTTTGCAGGGGCGCTGCTCACTTGCAGGGCCTGGCGTGGGCACCCCCTTCCCGCCGGGCACAGCTCCTGCGGCCAGGCCAGCTGCCCGGGCAGGCTCCGCACCGCACAAGCTGCCGCGTGGCCTTTATAGAGCTGCTCCGTTCTGCCCTGGCACCAGGGGTCTAAGCCGCTGGTTGAGGGTTCCTCTAGTTGCACCAGAGTTGAGTTTCTGCAGTGTCATTTCACCCCAGTGTTACCATTGCCACCTAGTGCCACTCCTCCCCGTAGCGCCAGGACTAGAGGCAGTGGGTGCAAACTGAAACCCGGCAAGCTCCGCCTGAATGTAAGGAAGAACTTTTTTACTGTGAGCGTGACTGAGCATTGGAACAGGCTGCCCAGAGAGGTGGTGGAGCTTCTGTCCTTGGAGAGAGCTGAAAGGCACCTGGTCGGGCCCTGGGCGTGCTGCTGTGGGTGCCCCTGCCCTGAGCAGGGAGCTGGCACTCCGTGATCTCCAGAGGTCCCTTCCAGCCCCGCTGCCCCCTGCAGCGCCTCAGGCCACGGACCCCCGGGTGCCCGGCAGCTGGTGGAGTGTAGCAGGGCACCCTGCCATGGAAAGGGCTGCACTATCCCTGGGGAGTGCAGGCCTGTGCCAAGGCGGCCCTGGTGCTCGTGGGCCCAGCCTGGATCTGCTCTTACCTCCCATTAGAGCAGCCGTGGCCCCGGGAGAAGCCGGCAGCCGCGGCCCTGCCTGTCCTCTGACACCCGGGCCCGAGGGGCAGCGGCTGCTGGTGCAGGACAGGCTCCGGGGCCGGGCGCCTGGTCACGACGGGGAGGGACAGACCCAGGCTGTGCCTCCCTGGGCCCGCTAGAGGCCCGTGTGGGCACTAAAGCCGGGCTTACCCGCCCCAGGGCAGTGCGCCCAGCCCGCAGCACCTGCCTAACAGCTGCTGGCCTTGAACACCCCTGTGCTGGCCAGGCTTTTATGCCCTGAGAAGCACCGCCTGGCTGCACGTGTCCCTGGCGCGCGGGTGCGGGGCAAGCAGGGAGCGCGGCCCCTTCCCTGGGAGCAGCGGGAGGAGGACGAGGCCTGGTGGGAGCAGGCAGGAGTGCTTGTGCGTGCTGTGCTTGTGTCCTCGCTGTCCGTGTGCATGGCAAGGCGCCCGTCCCCGCGCCCGGCGGGCCGTGCGGGGCTCCCGCGCGCGGCTCCTCGTGCTGCCGCTCTGCAGCCCTAATAAAGGTGGGACGTATCGGCCACGCGTGTGCGAGTGTCTGTTTGTCCTGCGGCACGGGGCGGTCTGCCTGGCCCAACACAGGGCATGGGCTGTGGCAACGTGGTGCCAAGGAGGCTGTGGAAGGGCAGTGCCCAGCATGGACTCTGCCCCGAACGTGGGCAGAGCGCCTGGGAGCCAGGGAGCGGCGGGGTGCTCTGCACGGCGGCACCAGGGCCGGCCCTGCTGCGCTCGGGCAAGGCGGCTGCCGGAGCTCCCCTGCACCGAGCACTGCAGAGCAGGCAGCATGGATAGAGCGCTGGGGGACAGGGATAGAGGGCTGGGGGACAGGGACAGAGGGCCTGGTGACAGGGAAGGAGAGATGGGCGGCAGGGATAGAGGGTCCAGCCCCGAGGTGGTGCCCGGTGGGGGAGCACGAGCGTCGCTGCGCAGGGAGCGCTCGCTGGGAGCCCCACGGCCCCTGTTATCTTCCCGCCCGGGCCGTGCCTGCTGAATGGCCCCTGTTGTAAAAGCAGGTGGCTGCTGTGGACACGCGCACAAGAAAGCTGCCGCACGGTGCCCAGCTCAGCCCGGGACTCGGCTGCAGGCCCCGGGCTCTGCGCCTCGGCGCACGGAGGCATCTCCAGCCGTGCGCCTGGGCAGGCTGCGGCGCTGCCCTCGCAGGGCTGCTGGGGCCTCCGTTCAGAGCCGCCCTCGGCTCCGGCGCAGCCTGCACGTGCGGGCAGCCCCTGCGGCCTCGGCTTCCCCGCGCCCCAGCTCGGGGCCGCGGCCCGCGCGGTGCCCTTGGCCGGGCGGCAGCCAGGGCAGGCGCCAGAAGCGGCTGCCCTGCCCGGCCCGGCCCGCTGCGGCGCGGCAGCCCGGCCCGCCCG
>JAVCKT010021672.1:24930-36135 GCA_032273925.1 Rhynchotus rufescens
GGCCGCCGCCCGCGGGACCGGCTGCCCTGGGCCGAGCGGCGCCCGGCCCGGCCCGGCTGTTTCACTGCCCGGCCCCGCGCTGCCCGGGCGCCGCTCTGCCTTCCCCCTTGCACTGTCCCCAATGCCCCGCGCCGCTCTGCCTTCCCCCTTGCACTGTCCCCAATGCCCCGTGCTGCTCTGCCTTCCCCCTTGCATCGCGCCATGCTGCTCTGCCTACCCCTTGCACTGCCCTTCATCTCCCCAGGCACTGCCCCTGCCCTGCCCCTGCCCTGCTTGTCCCCGGGCATTGCCCCTGCCTTTCCTCCGCCTTGTCCCAGCTATGTCCCCGTGCACTTCCCCGTGCACCGCCTGTGCGTTGCCCTTGCCCCACATTCGTCCAGGCTCACTCGTGCACCCACTTGGCTGTGACTGCCACTGCCACCACTGTGCACCCCTCAGCTCTCCCCCAGCCTTGTGCACCCCAATGCCAGCAGGATAGGGCACAGCCGGGCTCGGCACAGAGCCAATCCTGGCACAGTAACCAGCACCGCTGTCACATCCTTCCTCACCTGCGGCCAGGGCCTTGCCATGGGGCAACCACAGCGTGGTGGACCGCAGCACCAGGGTGCTGTGCCTCACGCTCCCAGCCTGCCCTCCATGGCATGCACGTGTCACACATCTGTCCCCATGCACGCCTGTGCTGCTGAGGTGCAGAGCTGGCCCTGCAGCATGCAACGCTGCTCTGGAGTGGCCGCCCCTCTTTCTGTGAGCTCCCTGATGCCACAGGTCCCCATCTGCAGCCATGCCCGACGGCCCCTCTTCTCTCCACAGCCAGGATCCGGCCAGGATGGCGGTGCTGGGCAGCTACTGCGAGGGCAACAGCTCCATCGCGCAGGCCTGGGTGCAGCAGGGCTTCCAGCCCTGCTTCTTCTTCACGCTGGTGCCCGCCGTGCTGCTGAGCGTGTGCCTGCTGCTGGGCGCCCTGCAGTCCGCGTGCTACGCGCGCTGCGGCCGCGCCATGGAGCCCAAGTACATCCCCCGCTCGCGCCTCTACCGCGGCCAGGTGCTGCTGTCGCTGCTGCTGGCCCTGCAGCCCCTGGGCGGGCTGCTGTGGCAGCTGAGCGGCCCGCGGCGGCTCTACGGCTACATGGTGCTGCACGCCAGCCTCTGGGCGCTCAGCTGGGCCGCCGCCGTGGCCCTGCTGCAGCTGGAGCACACGCGGGTGCTGGTGCGCGACCGGACGCGGGGCCACGGCACCGTCCTGCTGCTCTTCTGGGCGCTGGCCTTCGCGGCCGAGAACCTCACCTTGGTGTCCTGGAGGAGCCCGCTGTGGTGGTGGGCGCTGGAGGACACCAACCAGAAGGTGGGCTGGGGGCTGCGATGATGGTGGCGGGAGGGTTGGGTGCTGGGGCCCACTGTGCCCAGGGGCTGTACAGGTCTCTGGCAGGTTGCACCCATGTGTCCTGTTGCACATGTTGGCCCCAGCATATGGTGGTGAAGGGGTGTTCACTCACCTGGGGTGACCATGCTCGGCCAGGGGATCCAGCCAAGACCCATGTCTTGCTGCAGGTGCAGTTCAGCCTGTGGCTGCTGCGTTACGTCTGCACCTTCACGCTCTTCGTCCTGGGCATGAAGGCACCCGGGCTGCCCCGCAAGCCCTACATGCTGCTGGTGAATGAGGAGGAGCGCGACGTGGAGAACACACAGGTGAGGAGCCCTGGGGCGCCGCTGGGCCCAAGGCAGCACAGAGACATGGGGGCTTCCACAGAAGCTCAGGCTTTGGCCTCAGCCTTTAAGGCTGCTCAGCCCCCTTGCTGGGCCGGGGTCCCCAGCAGTGACCCTCTGCTGGGCTCTCCCTCAGCCTCTGCTGCCGGAGGCCGGCAGGACCACGTCCACGTGGAAGGATTTCCGGAGGAAGCTGCCGCTGCTGGTGCAGTACATGTGGCCGAGGGGCAACCGGCTGCTGCAGGGGCTGGTGCTCTTCTGCATGGCGCTCATGGGGCTCGAACGGGCCATCAACGTCTTCGTGCCCATCTACTACAAGAACATTGGTGAGGTGCACGGGGCTGGTGTCCCGCACGGACGTCTGTCCCAGCAGCGGGGCGGGCAGGGAGGGCCAAGATCGGCTGCTGGTTCCTCACGGGGGACCCGCATCCTTGTGCCGTGCCCTGGCACTGGCACATGCAGCAAAGGGGCTTGCAGGTAGATGCCATGTCCAGGCTGTGTGTGCACCTGCAGCCTCACCACATGCTGGGGGACACCCTAAAAGTGACTTGGGAGGGTGCAAGGACGTGGCAGGGTCCAGTGCTGGGGCTGGTCCCCATGCAGGCTCTGCGTGGGGCACCCAGCAATGCTCCCTGTGCCTCCACACTAACCTGTGCCACCCTGTCCCCAGTGAACGAGCTCACGGCGGGCGCTCCCTGGCACACCCTGGCGTGGACCGTCTGCATCTACGTGGCACTGAAGTTCCTGCAGGGTGGAGGTGCTGGTAAGGACCACCAGGACGCCTGGGCACTGGGGGCACCTCAGGGCAGGTGGTGATGCTCGTGGTCCCCAAGTCAGCACTTGCAACTAGGGCTGGCTCCCAGGCTGATGGCAGGGGGTGGATTTGTCCTGCATCTCTAGCCCCGCTGGGGTTTGTGAGGTGCCCACATGCCCCCCCGAGGGATCAGGGGAGGAGGGCAGTGTTTGTCCCCTGTTTGTCCCCCATTGTTGACTGTGCCCTGCCGCCGCACAGGCGCCACCGGCTTCCTGAGCAACCTGCGCACATTCCTGTGGGTCTGGGTGCAGCAGTTCACCAACCGGCAGGTGCAGGTGCAGCTCTTCGCCCACCTGCACGGCCTGTCGCTGCGCTGGCACCTGGGCCGCCGCACGGGCGAGGTGCTGCGCAGCGTGGACCGCGGCACCAGCAGCATCAACAGCCTGCTCAGGTCTGCGCGCGCGCCCGCGGCGCGGAGGGTCGCCCCGCGCAGCCGCCCCGCTGCAACTTGCCCCTTGCCCCCTCAGCTACATCGTCTTCAGCATCGTCCCCACCATTGCAGACATCGTGATCGGCATCATCTACTTCACCTCAGCCTTCAGCGCCTGGTTCGGCCTCATCATCTTCGTGTGCATGAGCCTGTACTTGAGTGAGTGGTGGGCTCCGGGAGCGGGGTGCCCGCGCTGGGCTGGGGCACGGCGCAGGCCGACGCGGCCCCTTCTGCCTGCAGCTCTCACCATCCTCATCACGGAGTGGAGGACCAAGTACCGGCGGGACATGAACACGCGGGACAACGAGGCCAAGTCCCGGGCCGTGGACTCGCTGCTCAACTTTGAGACGGTAGCGGCGGAGGGGCGCGGGGTGGGCGCAGGGTGGGCGCCAGGGCTGGCAGCTCACCCTGCTGCCATGTGCTGCAGGTCAAGTACTACAATGCCGAGAGCTACGAGGTGAACCGCTTCAACGAGGCCATCCGCAAGTACCAGGTGCGGGGCTCAGCACCCACATGGGGGGCTCTGGGGGGATCGGGGAGCCTCGCGGGTGTCCGCGGGGAAGGCGCTCGCCGCAGCTCTGCTTAGAAGGACCTTGTCTTTTCCAGGTCTCCGAGTGGAAAGTTAGCGCCTCACTGGGCCTCCTCAACCAAACGCAGAACCTGGTCATCGGCCTGGGGCTGCTGGCGGGGTCCCTGCTCTGTGCCTACTTTGTCACGGAGCACAAGCTGCAGGTGAGGCTGGTGCTGGCCACGCAGTGCCCTGCCTGCTGTGTGGCCCTGGTGCTGCCCGTGATGGCCCCTCTCATGTGTCCCTGCCAGGTGGGAGACTTTGTCCTCTTCGGCACCTACATCATCCAGCTCTACACACCGCTCAACTGGTTTGGGACTTACTACAGGTAAGGCTGGGAGCAGCGAGACTTTGGGGATGCCTGGGGTCCCCGAGGGCCAGCCCTGCCCCATCTCCACGAGCACGTGGTCTCGCAGACCCTTCCCTCTCATGTTCACCGTGTTCCAGGATGATCCAGGCCTCCTTCATTGACATGGAGAACATGTTTGAGCTCTTCAATGAGGAGCAGGAGGTGAGTGTGATGCAGGGTACCCCCATGCTCGGTGCCCCCCCAGTTCACCTCTGTGCACTCCTCAGCATGTGTCCCCTTGGGCTCTACATCCCCCTCCCCACCTCGTCCCCTGGAAAGCAGCTGGCCCACAGACGTGTCCCCAGGACCCTGCTGTCCCCCAGCCCCTGCCCCATCCAGACCCCCTTCCCTGGCACGGTCCTGGGCTCCTGCCCCGGGGATGGGCTGCTCTGAGGCTGCATCTCTGCCCGCGGCAGGTGAAGGATGCGGTGAACGCTGGAGACCTGCGCTTAGAGGCCGGGCGCATCGAATTTGAGAACGTGCACTTCAGCTACGTGGAGGGGTAGGGGCGGCCGCACGGCGGGCGGGCAGGAGGGCCTGGGCTGGGCGACGGGGCCTGGCACGGGCAGCCGGCCCCCTCCCTGCCTCCCTTCCCCAGGAAGGAGATCCTGCATGACGTCTCCTTCTCCGTGATGCCCGGGCAGACCTTGGCCCTGGTGAGAGCGGCGCCGGGGCGCCGGGTTCAGCGCTGGAGGAAGTGGCGCTGGGAAGCGGGACTGCCCCATAGCGGCCTGGGCGCTTGGTGCCGCAGGCTCTCTGGGCACTCCAAGGTGTCCTTCGTTCGTGCAGGTGGGGCCTTCGGGCTCGGGGAAGAGCACCATCATCCGCCTGCTGTTCCGCTTCTACGACGTGTGGGGCGGCTGCATCCGCATCGACGGGCAGGACATCTCCCAGGTGAGAGACGGGGGCTCCTGGCGCAGGGCAGGGGCAGCTGCTCCGGCACCCTGGCGAGGGGCCCAGTGTCCCCCGGGCAGAGGGCAGGCAGGCAGACACGGCCGCCTCGGTGGCTGTGAACCAGGGGCATGTGGCAAACGGGCAGCGGTGGTGGCTGCGCCGCGGTGCCGTGTAGCAAACGGGCAGCGGCGGTGGCTGCACCGCGGTGCCGCCCGGCTCCGCTGGCGCTGGGCAGTGCGGGCAGGGCCGGCCGGCTTTGGGAGTCCGGCTCAGCCCTTGCCGGTGCCCGCAGGTGAAGCAGGCGTCGCTGCGCGCCCACATCGGCGTGGTGCCCCAGGACACGGTCCTCTTCAACGACACCATCTCCAACAACATCCGCTACGGACGGGTCTCGGCCACCGACGAGGAGGTGCAGGAGGCGGCGCGGGCTGCTGACATCCACGACCGCATCCTCTCCTTCCCCAACGGTGAGACCTGTGGGGTCCCCTCCGTGTCACCCCTGCGGGATCCCCTCCGTGTCACCCCTGCGGGCTCCCTGGTGGCAGCGGCTCTCCTTGGCAATGCTGTGCCTTGCTCGTGCCCTCGGCGCTGCCCGCCCAGGGCTGCAGCAGCTGCAGGGCAGAGCACAGCCCCAGCGCGGCCCTGCTCTGGGGCACCACTGCAGCGCCTTGCTGCCCCCGTGCCCGCAGGGTACAGCACCCAGGTGGGGGAGCGGGGGCTCAAGCTGAGCGGCGGGGAGAAGCAGCGCGTGGCCATCGCGCGCACCATCCTGAAGGGGCCCCGCATCATCCTGCTGGACGAGGTGAGGCAACGACCCCGCGCAGCCTGGCCCCGCGCCGCAGCAGCCCCTGGCCCTGCTGCAGCCCCCGTACGGCTCCTCACACTGCCCCGCGCTCTGCCTCTGCCCCAGGCCACGTCCGCGCTCGACACGGAAACCGAGCGGAACATCCAGGCCTCCCTGGCCAAGGTGTGCGCCCACCGCACCAGCATCGTCGTGGCACACAGGTGGGGACGCGGGGAGAAACGGGGGCAGTGGCCGGCCGGGAGCAGGCAGGGACTGGGAAGGACATGGGGTGGAGGAAAGGGATTGAGTGGTGCCCCTGCCCTGCCTTTCCCTGCAGGCTCTCCACGGTGGTGGGTGCGGACCAGATCCTGGTGCTCAAGGAGGGCCGCGTGGTGGAGCGAGGCAGGTGAGCGCCGCGAGGGCCGGGCCGCTCGCGCCGACCCGGGGCCCACGTTGCGCCAGGGCCGCGCCGACCCACTCTGCCCGCAGGCACGAGGAGCTGCTGCAGAAGGGGGGTGTCTACGCCAGCATGTGGCTGCAGCAGCAGGCCGGCGACGACGGCGACGGCAAGGAGCGCGGCGCCGAGAAGGCCCCGGGCAGCAGCAAGGGGCAGTGAGCGCGGCCGGGCGCTCTGCTGTGACACTGAACCAGGACCCCGGCGCCCGCGGGGCTGCAGACTGTTTGCTGGGAGCTGCGGGGACTGGGCCGGACACTCCGCTGCGTTTGTACCCGTGTGTTTTGCTGTGTGTAGTTTCTTAAACCAGGTCCTCCCCAGCTCCGCTCCCGTGTGCTCCGGGCAGGCGCGGGTGCGACAAGGCTGGCGCGGTTGGGTTGGTTGTGGCCCCCAGCCCACGTGGCAGTGCCCGCTGCCCCCCGAGGTGGCCACGAGGCAGGAACGGCTTCCCGGAGGCCAGTGCAGAGCCAGGGGCTGCAGAGGAAGCCGGCGGCAGAGCAGTCGGGCCCTGCTCATCCCGGTGCATTCCCAAGCCCAGTGTGCTCCCAGGCCTGCCTTCCCTCCCAGCTCTCGAGAGCGACTCGACTCTCTCCTAGAGGTTTATTTCCCCTGCAAGCAGCATTTTGACAATTCCAGCATTCCCTCATCCCACACCAGGGGGGCACGGGAGGCACCCCCAGCAGAAAGCCAGCCCTGGGAGCAGGAAAGCAGAGCCTGGCCCGGTGCAGGACCCTGCACAGCCACCCACGTAGGAGCAGTTCCAGCAGGGAGGCAGGAGCGCTACGGAGCAAGCCGTGCAGTCCTGCTCTGTGGCACAGACTGCCACCGGGGCCAGCTCCTGTCCCCGAGCACTAGAGGCAGCTCCAAGCTCGGGGCTGCCTGTGTGGAGAGCTGTGCAGCCCTTCCCAAGGACTGAATTACTTGGGATTCTAGCAGGGGGTTTCCTGCCCAGCAGCACACAGATAGGCACCAGCGGTGCCTGCCCCGGGCACAAGCAGCCCCTGAGAGCACACGAGGCCCCAGGGATGTTTCAGCACGAGGAACACGGCAGCAGCGGCCGCCCCACACAAGTGACACTGGCACAGACAAGTCACCGCTGAAGCTGCATTTCAGTTATCAGTCCTTGTGAAGCTAAACCAGATGGGAAACGTGCCTCCGTTCCGTGCGAGCGCTCCTGGCTCTGGCAGGTGTGGTGTCCCAAGCGGAGCTGGGTAAGGCCCCGGTGCTCTTGTGCATGCAGGCGGCAGGGGAGGCACCGCGGACGCGGCAGCAGGGGAGGGCACATTCAGCTGCACCAGGCCCGTGGCGAGGGACCTTCCAGCGGCGCGTGCAGCCTGCTGGGATGGGGGCTGCTCCCTCCCTGGAGCATGAAATCCAGGCTGCAGCCACGTCCCAGCTGTATGTCCAAGCACCCAGAGGTGGTCCCATGGAGCTGCTTGCCTCTGGGCTGGCTGTGCCCTCACTTCCACCCACAGGACACAGTCCTGGCAGCACCGCAGCCCCAGGACAGGGCAGCAGCAGCTGTGGGCTGCTTGGTCAGTCCGTGCCGCGCCTGGGCACACACAGTCTTGTCCTGCACCGATTGCTACAGGGCTGCATTGTCGGGTGTGTTTGGTCATTTGCTTACAGCCCCCAGGGAGATGGTCTGTCCCTGGCGAAATGCTCTTGTTATCACTGTCCAGGCCAGAACCCCACAGCATCCTACTGGGAGGTCCTGGCCATTCCTTGGATCCCAAGCAGGCTCCCACATCCGCTGGCACTCCCGGCCCTGCAGGCCTAGGACATGCTGCAGTTTGACGGCTTTGAGCCGTGCGCCTGGAGCGGGAAGAAGCGCACAGTGAGCGAGGGAGGACAGGCCCTGTCCCACCAGGGACACGGGCAGGGCAAGGGGCAGGCACGGGCAGGGCGCAGGTACCCGGGGCTGTGTGCTCAGCACTGGCACGGCCACTGCCCCAGGACAGGCTGCCCTGGAGAGGACAGGGTGCCCGGATGGAGGAGAGAGGAAGCGGAGCCCAGTTGGGCCCCGTGGCGGCAGAGCCAGGCTCAGCCCAGGCCTGCCGTGCTGCGGCCACGCGGGCAGTGCCCTCACCTGCCGCTGCAGCTGCTGGTACTCGGCTTCGCTCGCTGACAGTGCCTGCGCCAGGGCCAGATCCTCCTCCTCCTGCGTGCTGCGGGGGACAGCGGGGCCCTCAGACCTGCCCCAGAGCCACCAGCTCCCGCGCTCAGGGCCCCTTGGGCCGACAGGCATCCTGACCACTGCAACCCTCCAGAACAGCTGAGCGCAGGGAGCAAGAGAGCCCTAAACAGGGCCAGGGCTTTGGGGAGGGAACAAAGGATCCCGCTGGGACTGGCACCCCGCACCAAGGAAGGACATGTTCTCCTTGCCTTCAGCTCCCGTGCTTTCAGCAGCACCAGGAAGGATCCTGGGCCTCCCCTGAGAGCTCTCCTATTGCTGAGGCTCTGACAGGCTGCAGCCAAGCTCGCAGGCTGACAAGTGGCTAGACAACAGCCTGCCCTGCTCTGTGCCGCCCTGTCCCTCCCAGCTCGCTGCAGCGCTTGCTCCCTGAACAGAGCGCTGTGCTGCCTCGGACCTCCCCTTTCTCCCTGTCAGCGCGGCAGAAGCAGCATCTAGCCACGTGCTGAGAAACGTCACCCCAAGGCCACATGACTCGGCCCCGGGGCCTCTCGCACGCAGGCTCAGGCAGGACGTGTGTGCGAGCCGTACCTGGGCGGCTGCGCTGAGCTGAGCGCCGACTCTGCCAGGGACATCTCCAGAGCTCGCTGCAGCGCCTCCTCCTCGCTCTGAAACACAGCGGTCACCCCCAGCCCTCCCGGGGACGGCCAGAGGCAGCCCCGTGCACCGCAGCCGAGAGGGCTCCCATCGCACCCCCAGAGCGCAGCCCTGCCTGCCCGCACAGCGAGCGCTTTGGGGAACAGCAAAGGAAAACGGCTTCTGTCCTCCTCTGCATCAGTTTGCAGGACAGAGAGGCAGCATTTGGGGAAAAGGGCTGGTGCACATCACCCCTTGGGGAGGCTCCGCACCGAGCGGGGCAGACTGATGCCACCGAGGAGCTGGGCAAGCTCTGCTGCTGCCTCGCAGAGCAGCTGGGCTCCTTGTGCCCACCGGCCGGCCGGCTGGAGCACACTGCATCACTGCCTGGCATTTCGGGGGTGCTTATGGTGGGCAGAGCATCCAGGCGGGCTCTTTGCTCCCCTCTAGTGCCCGCGCCAGAGCACTGGGTTACAAAGCAGTGGCTGCAGTCGCTGCTCAGGGTACAGGAGGACCCAGTGGAAGGGCCCCCAACGGCCACGCCAGGACACTCACCAGCCCGTTCTGCAGCATGGCCGCGGGTGGGGAGGTGCTGCGTGTCTGCGAGCCGGCCGCTCGGCCTCCTCTGTGAACAGGAGAGGAGCAGGGCTACCGTCAGCGAGCGACAAGCACGGGTACAGGGAGCTGGGAGCTGCCACTCCTGCCCCCCGAGAGCAGCCGGGCCGAGCCGGTGGTGCCCAGAGCTGGTGCTGCTGCTCTACCTGGCAGGGGCCGGAGCGGAGGGGCTCTCCGCCAGCCGCGAAGCTCCGCTGCCCGACGCAGGGGCTGCCTGGGAAGAGGACGCCTCGGCTCGCGCAAGTGCAGCGTGTCTAGGACAGACAGCACATCCCTGAGCAGCTGCGTTATCCCCCTGGGCACTGAATACCCACAGAGATGGGGCTGGATAAGACACCGCACTGGCATCTCCAGCTGCCAGCCTGTCCTCCCAACAGCTCAGGAGGGACAAGGACGCAGTGGTGCCAACAAGCGGCTAGAGGTAGGAAGGGATCAGCTTCCTCCCTGCCCCACATCTGACGAGTCCGGCCCTGTCCTGCCAGCCCCTCACCCGGCTTTGGAGAGGGGCCGCCCTGCCCCGCTGCAGTCGTGGTCCAGGGGATGACGGTGCTTGAGACAGTAGTTCTTGTGGCACTGGTCACAGATCACCTTCATCATCTCCTTCTGCTTGCAGCCCGGCTTCAGACACTTGTTGGTGAAGATCTGGATGCAGACGTGGTGGCAGTGACATGGGACACAGCCCGCAGGGGCTGGGGCCACCCCTTCGTCTCCCACCCTACCGAGCCCTCGGCACTGAGCAGCTCCCACCACTGCCGCTTCTGCAGAGCTCTCAAGTTTGAGTTTCTTTAGGTAATCCGTTAATGACCCTGCAGTGCCTCTGCCCTCACAGAGCGGCTTCCCCAGGGACATAGAGCTTCCAGCAGCGACGGTGCCTCGCTCGCGGCCTCCTGCCCACGGCGTAGCAGGGCTGCTCGCGGGCCCCGCGGGACGGCGCTGGGGCACCGAGGGCCCCGCAGCTCTCCCCTCTTCCTGGCAAGAGGGCACTGCTAATTGCCAGGTGCATCTAACAGCACGGTGCTGTTGCTGAATGTCACCTGGCCTTCCGTGTGCCCGGTGCGTGGCCACCTCAGCACCCTGCAGCCCAGCCCAGCGCAGCACCCTTCCCGTGGCGCTCGCCGGGCTCCGTGGCTCGCGCCGCCCTCGGCCCCTACCTTGCGCTTGCGCTGCGCGGGGTCGGACTTGCAGTCGCGGTCGATGTGCTCCCCCACGACGGCATCGGGCATCTGCCCGCGCCGCACGGGCACCGGCGTGTTGCAGAGCGGGCACACGGGGACCTGCACGTCCTGCGGGGCGAGGACGGGCAGCTGTGGCGGCAGCTCATGCGTCGCGGGGCTCTGCTACCAGCTCTCTGTCCCGCAGGGGTGCCCGCCACGGCTCCCGCAGCTCCATCAGTCCTTGGGGAGCCCCTCTACCTTCCCACAGCGCCCAGGCTCATTGCACCAGGAGGGAGGGCAGGGCGATGCCCAAGCCCATGGAGCAGGGCGCAGGCCGGGCTGCGGAGCTCGGACAGCGGCTGCGGCTGCAGCCAGTCCCGGCGCACGGTCCCCGAGGGAAAGGGCGCCCCGGAGCCTGCCCGGCGGCCGCGGCGCTCACCTTCTTGTAGGCGGAGGTGCAGCCGTGCTGCGCGTACGCGACGTGCTCCGTGCAGAAGAGGCGCTCGCAGGCGTCGCACCTGAGCGGCAGGAAGTCTGCCCGGGAGAGGCGGCGCCGTGAGCGCGGCCGCGAGCGCGGGCAGCCCCGCGGCGGCCCCGCCGCCCCCCCCGGCGCCGCTCACCGAGCCGCTTGCAGGCGGGCTCCGCGCAGTGCGCGCCCAGCTCCGGCAG
>JAVCKT010021672.1:51616-84537 GCA_032273925.1 Rhynchotus rufescens
ATGCGCGGTGGGCGCGGGAGCGGCGGCGCGCGGCGCGCATGCGCGGGCGGTGTTTCCTCGCGGGGCGCGCGCGGCCCCGGAAGGAGAAGGCGCGGCGGGCGCGCGCGGCGCTCCCTGGTAACGGCGGCCGGGCCGCGGCGGCGCCGCCATGGAGCTGGACGGGCTGCTGCTGGACGAGGAGCGCGCCTTCTCCCTCGGCGGCTTCCAGGAGTTCACGGTGGGTCCCGAGGGGCGCTCCCTGCGGGGCCGCGCGGTGCCCGGGCCGGCGCGGGCCTCATCTCCCGGTGTGTGCCCGCAGTTCCTGCCCCGGCACCAGCAGCTGAGCGAGCGGCTGCGCAAGCGCCTCTACTACGGCTGGGACACGGAGTGCGGCCTGGACACGCTCTCGAGCCCCGTGGCAGGTGGGTGCTGCGCTGGGAAGGGCCCAGGGCGCCGGGGCAGCCTCGCACGCGGCTGGCCCCGCTGCCCCGGCACTGCCCCGCGCCGCGCAGGCCGCCGCCGCCCCGTTTCGGTGCCCGTCGGGCATTCCTGGCACCTGCCCGCTGTGCAGAGCACGTTGTTTGCTTAGAGATCCCTTGGCTTGAGAGCCGTGTCCCTGCTGTGAGATGCCTTGCGCTCTGCAAAGTGCTGTGGAGATTATTAAGCCTCTCGTTATAAACACCGAGGGGTAAGAGGTGCCCAGCGTGTGTTTGTCTGGATCATATCCCTTTTTCCCTGGTGGCACTTGAGGGCTCTGCAGTGTCAAGGCTCTGGAGGCTGAGCAGGTGGAGACAGTGCAACTGTTGAGACTGAGCAGTACGTTGCTGAGGGGCCTTCACACTGGGTCCCTGAGCGTTTCCACAGGCTTGCACAATTCCCAGGGGACACTGAATTGGTGGGGAAGGGTCTTGACATTCACAGCCCTCATCATCAGCTTGGGGAAATAGCCTGAAATCACCAAGAATCTGAAGTATCTCAGTGCAGGGGGAGGCACGGGCGAGTGGGGACAGCGAGGGGACCAGCAGGGTGCTCGTCCCGGGTGCTGAGGTGGTGACTCCAGCGGGAGGTGACTCCTGTCAGGGTGACTCCACCCTGGGGCAAGCCTCGAGCCCTCCCCACACTGAAAGCTCAAAGGGCGCATTCCTGGGAGCTGAATCTGCTGAGGGCTGCTCAGTGTAAAGACTCATTTGGACCAGGAAGAGCCTTGGCTGCAGGCCCTGGCGACGTGCGTTGGGTATCACTGCAAGCTGGTCTGTCCCCACAGGCCTCCTTTGCCACCTGCAATCAATCCCCGTCAGGAAAGGGACCTGGGGCTGTGGGATCTGTTTTGGTGTGGCTGTCCTGCTGCTTTGTGGTGAGTTTATGACATTGCTCTTTAAACAGGGCAAACGAGTGTGAGGAGAGTATGCAGGATCATGAGGAGAGCTAGAAAAGGTCCTATCCTTCAGGGGCCTCAGGGTCCTGCCCTTTAGGGATCCCAGAGAGCAGTGACAGGATGCAGTGCTGGGCAGGGTGAGGGGAGAGAGGCTGAAAGAAAAGGATTTGTTTCATCTTGAAAGGAGAAATCCTAATGCCCCTCAGCAGGTCGTGGTTTAAGATGTGGCCAGTGATCAGCTGCTCTCCCTGCTCTTTATGGCAGGCCGTGTTGCTGTGGGTTGGATTTATGAGCTGAAAAGTTGGTTTGATGCCAGGGCAAACCTCCCAGCTGGGAAAGGTGGCAAAGTCTGTCTGGGAGAGGTGTGATCCCGTGCCTGGGAGAGTTACAGCAGCAGCCCGGGCTGCAGCTCCTGGGAGGGAGGAATGGAGCGGCCCTGGGGGCGCTTGGGTTCTGTTCTGTCCCTTAGGGCTGTGGTGCTGGCGTGGCCAGGATATCTCTTCTAGCCGTGTGTTCCTGCTGGTGGGAATTGTTTGGATGCGCGAGTGTCTGTGGGGCTCCAGCTTTGCTGCTGAGTGCTGGGGGGATTGCAAATTGCTGCCTCCTGCAGGGTGGAAGCAGGAGGCTGCCGGAATGAGCTCCATTCCCCGTCCTTTAAAGCAAGGACTCAACAGCAAACTAGAGCTTGAATTGCCTGTCAAAACCATTTCTGCCAAGCACCAGGCTGGAGCACTGTTTGGGATAATCCCAGCTGGTCCTATCATGTGGATAAGTAAGGTGGGATCTGCTGAAACCGCCTGCTCATCTCTGTCCCTCCAGCACTCGGCTGCCGAGGCAGCTCTTGAGTGCAGCCCGTGGGCTGAGGAGGGGAGCTGAGCTGCGGTGAGGAGGCGCTGGGGGGTCATTTCCACCAAGTGTCCCAGGAGGATGTGTGGGAGCATGTGGTAGTGGTGCTGCTGCTGGTCACAGTGCTCGTGGGGACCTCGTGGGTGAACCCACCAGCAGTGCTGGCTGTGTCCTGCTCAGCCTGTCAATGGGGACGCTCCCCATCCCGCCTGTGTGACTGGGCCTGGCAGCCTATTTGCTGGTGCAGGCTTCAGCTGTAATTAATTGGTATTTATAGAGCCCTCGTCAGTTGCCTAAATCCTGGTTGGAATGAGCTCTGACAGTGCCAAAGCTTGGCAGAGACAACTGGGTGCACAGCTGCAGTATATTGCAGCTTCCGTGTCCTGTTTGTCCCTTTGAACTTCTGCTAGAGTCAACACCTTGTCCTTTTTCATCCTGGAGACACCAGTAGGGAAGGGAAGCCAGGCCAGCACTTGTAGCCTTGGAGGAGGAGGATGGCTGGGGGGAGCAGGTCTTACCCTGTAGTTTAAATGATCCCTGAGGACCTGTCAGAGTAAAAGCCAAGTCCTCCGTGGACTTGTGGGGAAAAGGGGAAAGATAGGATCTGGCTGTGGGAATGGACTGTGCCATATAGGACTAACTGCTTTTTCTGATCTTTTATCCTAGATATTGCTGTGGAATTGCTCCAGAAAGTGGCTCCCAGCCCGATCCGCAGGCTCCAGAAGAAATATGTGGCTCATGTTTCTCGGTAAGGAGCAAGTCCCCTCGTTTACACTGTCAGAGCTGGCGGCCCCTGGTCCTGCCTCAGGCTCGGTTCTGTCTCCCAGCTAACACTGGCTTTGTGCTTTTGTCAGAGGAGTTGGGGTTTGTGGCAAGGCAGCAGTGTCTTCCTGACACAGCCAGCTCCTCTTCAGCTGTTCTCCCTCCCTTCTCTGGGATGTAGGGATGCTTTTGTTGTGGGGAGATGTGCAGCTGTGCAGCCCTCGCCCTGCAGTCAGGTCCGAACACTGACTCTGCTGAGCCCTTCCAACGTGCCTGGCTGCAGGAACAACTGCTCAGTTAAGAACTGGCTGTGCCCAGAGAGAGGAGCTCTGTGCTCTCTGTCTTCTGCTTTTTTTCGTGCTGCAGCTCTGCAGGGCAGCTCTTGAGGTGTTAGTGAGGCTGGGGGGACGCATCCTGGCCATGTGTGCATAGCTGTGTGTTTGCTGTACTTCCCACTGCCAATGTGGGGAGGAAGCAGGCAGGTTGTGCTGTGCTGGCCAGGCCCTTTGCAGCACCCAAGTAACCTTGAGCTTGGCTCTTACCTTGTCATCACAGGGAAGCCTGCATCTCGCCCTGCTCCATGATGCTGGCACTGGTTTATATTGAGCGGCTCCGACATCGAAACCCCGACTACCTGCAGCAGATCTCGTCTTCAGACCTCTTCCTGATCTCCATGGTGAGCAGCGAGGCCTGGGAGGCCCCTGCGTGGCAGGGAACTGAATCCCTGCGTGGCAGGTGGGAACTGAAATCCTGTCCTCTGTGCTGCCTCCAGATGGTTGCCAGTAAGTACCTGTACGATGAAGGGGAGGAGGAGGAGGTGTTCAACGACGAGTGGGGCGCCGCGGGGAAGGTGGATGTCCAGACAGTGAACACGCTGGAGATGAACTTTCTGAGCGCCGTTGTAAGTGTGACTGCTGCTGTGTCTGCTTGGCGTCACAGACGAGGAGGAGGAGTTTAAGGGGAGCCTGGGTTTCTCTTTTCACCTGTACCCTGGTGGGGGGGGTGGAGAAGGATGTGCCCAACTGTTCCTCATGCTTGAGGGTACTGGGCAGCCTGGACCAGCCACCTGCCATGGCTGATGTGTCACCGTTGTCCCCACAGGACTGGAGTCTTTACACAGATCCCCGGGAGCTGTTTGAAGTGCTGAGCTGGCTGGAAGGACGGTAGGTGGTTGGGAGCCCTGTTTGTCAATCCTAGAGCTCCAGATGGACGCACTGTCCCTGCTCAGAGCTGACCTGGCTGCGGAGAAAGAGGAGCTGAGGTTACCTGAGGCCTTTGCTGGGATCTGCAGTCAGAGCAGCTTTAGGCAGGGTCTTGCTCTGAGTGCGCCAGAGCCTAGGCTTAGCTCCGGGGGCCAGGGAAGGTCTGTGCCGCATTCCCAAGCCCCTTTCCTTGCAGTGTGGCGGAGAAGCAGGGTGCTTGGCGTGGCTGGTTCACCTACACGGATCTCTGTGTCCTCCTGGAGCAGTCCATGTGGCAGCAAGCGCTGGGCCAGTTCTACCAACAGGTGGTGAAGGTAAAGGCTGGGGGCAGCTCCTTGCACGAGCAGAGGGGGAGGCATCCCAGATGTGAGCAGGCCATGATTTTGGGGTGTAGGACCCCTTAGTTCCAGGAGAAACTTCCTGTTTATTCCCTGTTGCTGCTGGTTTGCCTGTGCAGCTTGTGCGCTGCAGAGTGGTACCGGATCGGTCCATGCCAAAGCCCAGAGCCACTGCAGCTGCATGGGGGCGCTCGGGGGTGCTGGGGGAGCGCCCGTGGCCCGGAGCTAACAGCCTGCACCTCCGCAGCTGGCCTGCGTGCTGGGCGTCGTGTACCTGGCCGGCTTGGCGGCCGTCTTCGCCTCCGTCGCGGCGGCACACCGGGCCGTGGGCGCCGGGAGCCTCAGCCCGGCGGTGCCGCTGCCCGCGCAGAGCCACTGCCAGCCGGACCCGCCGCTGCCCGCGGGCCCCGCTCGGAGCCAGCCCGAGCTGCCCGCGGTGCCGCCGGGCGGCGGTGCCCGCTGCGCAGGGAGGAACCAGACGGCTGACGAGCAGCAGCGCAGGGGTGTCACCGCCACGGCGCTCTACCTGTGGGGCGGCGTGATGACGGCTCTGTCCTACACGGAAGCACCCGCGCCTGCCCCACATGGGAGTCCCCCGCAAGGCGCCCTCCGGAGAGCACCCACCTCGTGTGAGAGATCCAACGGCAGCGTGGCAGCCAGCAGCCCTAGGCGGCACGGCCCCTCCGGACTCGCCGTGCTGCCGGCCCCTCTGCCGCTCCACTGCCGGGCCTGCTCCGGCCGCGCCGAGCTCGCCTGGGATGCGGCCTCCGCTCGCAAGGACTGGCTGGACCCCCTGGGGCTGGGGCGCTGCTCCCTGCACATGGCTCTGGATCTCAGCAGAATCAAGAGCTTCATTTTTCCCAGCTAGGAGCATGGGGTAGCCCCTTCCCCTCCCCTTCCAGTGTTGGCACAACTCACTTCCTTGCACTTCTGGGACCCTTGATCCCTGGGGCTGCACAGGGCTGGGGGCCCCTGTGTTACTTTCAAACCAGCATTTGTGTGTTGTTACTGTCCCTATGCCTGCTCCAGGGCAGAGGTTTCTTACACTTGGGGTGCTGCAGAGCGTTGGGGCCGCTGGGCGAAGGTGCTGGGGTGCTGAGACTATCTGGAGAGCAGGAGCAGGGTCCCCTCGGGCCGAGATGCCAGGCGAAGGGGGAGTCCTGCTCCATGTCACGGGTGCATGGCCCATGGCAGAGGTGGAATGGGGGATGTAGGATGGCTGTGTGTGCAGGGTGGAGATGGGGGGACCCCAGGCAGGGGGAGCCAGGGAGGTCCTGGGACAGGGTGCCTAGGGCAGGGGACGGGAGGAAGGTGGGAGCAGCCCTTGCTGCCCTGCCCAGCAGCAGTTCCCCTGCGGGGACTGCCAGCTACCTTAGGAGAGGCAAGAGTTGCACTAAGAGGGGACCCCGGTGTGTATGTGCACCCCGAGGATGGCGCATGTTCTATGCAGGCTGGGGGGACAAGGTGTGATTTGGGGTGTGTTTTCTTGTACTGCCTCCGTTGGGCTCATTGAAAGAGGGGTACTCTGCGGCCCCATCCCAAATCCCAGCTGCCTGGGGCTATGGGCAATGGTGCCTGACTGCTCCTTGGGGCGGGGAGAAGGCAGCTTGTCCTGCTGACCAGCTGCTCGTTGCGCCCGTTCTTTTTACTCTGGGTTTTACACTCTTTTGTAGATGCAAATCTCTTCCAATAAAAGTAGTTCTTGCTGTGCGCCTGCCTGCTCCTTCCTCCCGAGCCTCTCCCCGGGGCAGCACCTGCATCCTGAAGCTCCACAGGACCCGTTACTGGCCATGCTGGCCTGCAAAGCTCCCGTGGGACTAGGTTCTGCTGGCAGGTGACAAGGTACCCTGGCCCTGGGGGGAGGCAGTGGGACACAGGAGGGCTTCCCTTCCCATCTTTGGGAATGTGGGGAATGTGTGGTCTCCACTGCTCTTTGCTCTCTGCTGGTTGTCCGGTTAATGAGCAGTGAGGGCTTTGCAAGGTCACCCTGTGACAAAACATGGGCATCCCCTTCCCGTGTCCCGTGGGAGCCTTCCCAGCCAAGCGGCACCTGGTGTCCCTTGGCAGCCTGTGCCCTCGTGTGTCCATGGGCAGGGCTTGGCACCCTGCTCTTGGCAGGAGGCCGGGCCGGGCTCCCATAGGGTGCCAGGGGAACTCCGAGGGGGGTCAGTCCAGCGTGGGGGCTGCGTGTGCAGAGGGGGCTGCAGCAGCTGGCAGGGCACCCCATGGCAATGGGATCCTCAGGATGGGCTGCAAGGAGCGACTGGAGCCAGGGACAGAGGTGCTGCTGTGCCTGGGTGGGACTGGTGCTTGGGAGCAAGATACTGCGCCAGGAGATGATGAAGATGCTCCCAGAGGGTGAGGGAGGAGGTGACTGTGCTGCATCCAGCACCTGGCTCTGTGTGCCATAAGAGGCAGGAAGGGATGCAGGGGTCTGGCTTCAGGCCTTGGCACCACAGTGATGCCCAGTGGTCCTGGCCCTGGTTGCCTGTCCTGCTGGTCCAGGAGGGCCCAGGGTGGCCCTTTATTCCGCGCCGCAGGGGCAGGTTACTCACCAACTCCGGTTAATGGCTAACCCCGGCGCAGCTCTGGGGAGGGTGGAAGTTCAGGCTGCGCTAGGCCCTCGGGGGGAGCCCGCCTGCCCTGCCCCACAAGCCGGGAGCGACGTGGGGGGCAGCAGCATGAATGGGGGCTGCCACACAGAGCCTGTTGCGGGGCGCCCCTCGCGCTCCGTGCGGAAAATGTGCTCCTGTGCGCTGAGCTGCTGCCTGGCCCTGCAGGTAAGGGGGGCCGTGGCGGGCGATGGGGAGAGCGCTGGGGTCCCCGCAGGCAGCAGCGCCAGGGCTGCATCCTGCCACGGCCAGGCTGCATGGAGGGGACAGGGTGGCTGGGCAGGGGCAGCTCTGCCCGGGCGCTCGCAGGCGCCGGGGCTCCAGCTCCGGGTCCTGCTGTGCGTCCCCTCCCTCCCCGCGCAGCACCTCGCCGTGCAGGCCTCCCTGCTCTGCGTCTTCCACCTGCTCCTGCTGCCGAGGCTGCCCGAGGAGCAGCCACCGCCGGTGGGCGAGCTGCTGGCGCGCAGCCTCTTCGCCTGCGGCATCGCC
Organism: Rhynchotus rufescens; assembly: GCA_032273925.1. Lineage (NCBI taxonomy): Eukaryota > Metazoa > Chordata > Aves > Tinamiformes > Tinamidae > Rhynchotus > Rhynchotus rufescens. The sequence goes on from JAVCKT010021672.1 coordinate 59,220, forward strand.
ACCGTCCTGCAGACCTGCGTGGGGAGCCGGTGAGTGCGGGGCAACAAGGGACACAGCCATCGCCGGCGCGGCCACTGGGGCTCTGCCCCTGCAAGGATGGGGCTGGGATAGGCTTTAGGGGAGCAGGGAAGGGGCATGAGGACTGGGAACAAGGATGCTGTTGGGCCATGAGGTGCCCTGGAGATGCTGGTTTCCTATGAGAACCCACCATGCTATCACTACATCCCCCTCACACATCTGCCTCCAGCAGAACTGCTGCGTTCTCCCCTTTGCTCCTCACCCCCTTGCTCCAGCATTACACGGGCCCCTTCCAGTTCATCCAGCGCCTGCTGGATGGTCCCTCTACGCAGCTGGCCATGTGCTTGGCCAAACCCCTGGGAACATCCCTTGTGCTGCTGCTTGGGATGTACTAGGAGGTGTTTGGGATATCCGATGTCCCTACGGTCACGTTGAGGTTCCTGCCTGCTGTGTCACTGCCCCTTCCCTCCCCTGTCTCAGAGCAGCCACGTGCCCTCTCCTCCCTAATGCGCCCTGGCCGTGCCCCTGTCCCCAGGCTGCCGCTGGTTCAAATCCCGTCGTTCGAATTCCTGGTCCCTGCCATGGTGCTGAGCTCCCACCTGTCCCTCCCTGCCAGCATGGACAGGAATGGTGAGCACAGCCCTGCAGCCTTGCCCGGAGCCCCACGGGACCCTACGCTGTGCTGGCAGCAGGTGACTAGGTGCTGTGCACCTGGGGCATCCAGATGGGAGTAGAAATGGCCCCTGCCTCTCCGCTCTCCTGCTGCTGGAGGACACAGCACCTGGGGCACTTAGTGGCCCCTGACCATACTCACTATGTACCCCGGGTCACGAGTATAGGGCTGGTGGCCTCTGTCACCGCAGCAGCCATCTCTTGGGGACAGGACTTGGGGACTGGAGCAGGCCCATCCCAGCACTCCGCCTTCTGTACCTGGTTTTGCAGCCCAGCCAGAGGCCCTGCTACGGGAAGCACGCAGGTGCTGGGGCACCAGGACCATGTGGCCCAAAAGCACTCACCACCCCAAGGGTAAAATTCCCCAAGCAGCTTGTTATCCAGCCCAGGTCAGATAACTGCCTCCCTGTTACTGGGAGTCCCTGGCACTGCCTCCCTGAGCCTCCGGTCCCCAGCTGCTGCTCCTAGGGACAGCCCAGCACGGACACAGCTTCCCTGTGCAGTGCTGGGATGCGGCCCTGGCCTGCTGGCCCTTCTGCAGCTGGGACCCGCTCCGCATGGTCCCGAGCTCGCAACTCTGCCAGGCGGGCTGGCGGAGCCCCTGTCCGCCCGTCTCGTCCCCTCCGACCTTCCCTTGCAGGTACCGTGGTGGCCGGCGGGTGCCCTGCTCCCCAGTGCGGTGCCGCGTCGCTGCGCGAGGTTGGTGCCCTGCGCTCCGGGCTCCGTCCTCACACCCACCAGCACTCCTAGTTGCCACCTGTGCCTGGCCCTGCTCAGCTGCCCTGGGGGTGCAGGAGACAAGGAATCACAGGGATATGTGTGTGTGCTTGGGCCTTCCCTGGCACACGGGGTGAGCGGAGCAGGGCACGAGGCTCAGGGTGTGCCAGGGGCGGCATTGGGCTGCTCTCACTGTGTCCTGTCTCCCGTGTCCCATCGGTTCCTCCTGCAGGTCTCGGGAGCTGTTGTGGTCTCCGGGCTGGTGCAGCTGCTGCTGGGAGCGTCCGGTGCGTGCGGCTGGGCGTCCTGCCGCTGCGGGCCCATGGTGCTGGCGCCCAGCCTCTCCATCGTGGGGCTGTCTGCCTACAAGGAGGCGGCCCTGCTCTGCTCTGCGAACTGGGCCATAGCGCTGCTGTACGTGACCCGCCAGAGCGGGGCGCCTGCCCTCGCCGCAGGGCCCGTCAGCGCTGTGACCTGTGCTCCCTGTCCCCAGGCTGGTGCTCCTGGCCGTCACCTGCTCCCAGCACCTGGGCTCGTGCCGCCTGCCCCGCCGTGCCTGCCGCCGTGCCCGGGGGGGCTGCGTGGAGCCGCCCGCCCCCACGCTGCGCACCTTCTCGGTACCGCAGCCAGGGCCCTGGAGCATGGCTGGGTGCTGGGAGGAGGAATGTGGATGAGCAAGAGCCTGGATTGACCGGGGAGAGGATCTGGGTGCATGGGGGAGAACAGGGGTGCAGAGCCTGGCATGCTCCCTGCAGGGCCCTGGGGACACCTGGAGGAAGGAACGGAATAAGGGCTGGGGGGGTGCAGCCAACAGGGTGCTCACGGGCACGGAGTGGGCCCTGCTCAAGGTCCCCATGCTGCCTCTCAGGTGCTGCTCCCGTTTGCCAGTGTCTGCACCATGTGCGCCGTCCTCAGCCACCTTGGCATCCCCTGGGACTTGCAGGAGCTGCCCGGGCAGCGGCTGCCCTGGGCCAACAGCACCCTGCACTCCCCGTGGCTCCGCATCCCCTACCCAGGTGGGCACAGGCAGAGCGGGCACCGCCGGCACCCCCCGCGCGGACCCTGTCACCACCGCTGGTGCCTCGGCTGCAGGCGAGGGCGGGTGGCCGCTGCTCACGCCGCGGGCGCTGGCGGTGGGCATCGCCATGGCCCTCGGCGGCAGCGTCAACTCGGTGGGCTGCTACGTGCTGTGCGGGAGGCTGCGGCGAGCGCCCTGCCCGCCCCCGCACGCCTGCAACCGGGGGCTCTGCACGGAGGCGCTGGGCAGCCTCGTGGCCGGGCTGCTGGGTGCCGCGGGCGGCACGGCCTCCAGCGTGGCCAACGCCTGCGCCAGCAGCCTCACGCAGGTACGGGCCGGGCGGGATGCAGCAGGACACAAGCGGGACCCTGCTGTGATGTGCCAGCCCGCGGCAGCACGAGGCTGGCGGCGGGACGGGGCACAGAGCGCGGCTCAGCCGCTTTCCCCCGCGCAGGCCGGCTCGCGCCGCCCGGTGCAAGTGAGCGCGCTGGCGTGCGTGGCGCTGGGCATGTCCCCCCGGCTGGCAGGGCTCCTCACCCGCATCCCGCTGGCTGTGCACGGTAGGGATCGCATCCCGCTCCCTCCTCCGCTCCCGCGGGCATGGGAAGAGGCTGGCGCGTGCCCACGTGCCGCCTTGTGCCCCGTGCTGCCTGACACCCGTCCCTCGCAGGAGGGGTGCTCTGCGTGACCTATGCCGTGGCCGTGGGCACTGGCATCTCCTACTTCCAGTATGCGGACATCGACTCGGGCAGGAACATCTTCATCGTCGGCTTCACCATGTTCATGGCCCTGCTGGTGCCGCGGTGGCTCAGCACTGCTCCGGCTCAGCTGGCCACAGGTAGCAGGGATGGGACCCAGGGAAGGGGAAGCCTTTAAAGCCTTGGCTCCCGAGCACCACGGCCACGTGTCTCCTGAGGTGTTGGGAGGCTGCAGCAGCACATTGCTTGTGGCAGCATCCAAGGGCCTCTCCACTGGCTCCAAGCCCTTGCTCTGCTAGGACACGTTCCTGCCCCTCCTGGCTCCTGGGCTGGGATGTGTGAGTAACTCTGGTGCTGCCCCCAGGCTGGGTGCCTCTGGACCTGCTCTTCTCCTCCCTGCTTATGGTGCCTGTCTTCTTAACCGGCTCCTTGTCCTTCTTCCTGGAGAACACGGTCTCAGGTGGGATGCCCAAGGCGCTGCCGCCGGGCTGCCAAGCTCCCCACGCGCCCGGGGCCGTGGGCACAGGCGCAGGGGCTCGCGGCCCGTCACCCTGCTTTCAGGCACCCCGCAGGAGCGAGGGCTGCTCGCCGACCTGGCACCACACACCGGCGACCGCTGCCCCCGGCCAGACAGGGGCAACAGCAGCCGCGCGTACGAGCTGCCGGCCGGGCTGAGGAGGCTGCTGCCTCCCTCCAGGCGCCCGGCCTTCCCCTGCTGCTTCCTCTGCCCTGGCCGTGAGGAGGAGGAGGAGGAGGAAGAGCAGGAGCAGGAGAGCCGCGCTGCCGAGGAAGGCACTGCTGCTGCTGGGGAAGGGACGCGCCTGCTGCTGAAGGCCGGCTCGGTGGAGCTGCAGTCGGAGAGGAGGCCGAGCGAGACGGAGGCGCCGGGGTGGCACGCTGCGGCCTGAGCGGGGACCTGCTCCCGCAGAGCGGGGACGTCACCCGCTGCACCCTGTCAGACACGAGGTGGCTCAGAGCCCTGCGAGCCTCTTTGCTCCCTCGTTCTGAAGACTGCATGGACTGGAGGAGGCGCGTGCCCCAGCACGGACCGCATTTCCCCCCACGTCAGAGGGGAGCTATAAAAACCATCAGCCAACTTTGCCCGTGCAGGTTTCCTTTCCAACCAGATCTCCCTGGGAGACTCCAGCTCGCCGGCCTTTGACACCTATAGGACTGTCACTGTGGAGGGCACAAGTTTGGGCAAGGACAAGTTTGGGCAAGCGTAAGGTGCCCTTTGGTCCTGCAGACCAGCCTGGAGAAGCTGGGCCGGGCTGGTTTGCGCGTGTGCCATGTGCCCTGGCATGGGGCTGCTTCCCACCACTGCCCTGGCTGCCGCTTGGATGTGGAGCAACTCCCAGCACTTTGTTTGGCCCCAGGCCGTCCCTCTGCTCCTGCCATAGCAAGGAGTAGTGCCCGTGACACAGGCAAGACATTTCTGCTGCTTATGGACACCTCTCTGAGTGCCTTGTGCTGCCAGCGCCAGGATCCTCCTGCCCTGCTCTGCCTTTGCACACTCTTTACCAAACCCTCTCCCCCTGTCTCCCCAGCCCCCTGTGCATCAGTGTGAGGGTGCTGGGCTCCATGAGGGGTTTGCTGCCTAGAGTCCACAGCAGCAAAAGGCACAGGGCTCCTCTGAGGGTCTGAGGAGGTTGTTGCTCACCGTGAGCGATTGCTGCTTGGAGCCAAGGTCACAGCTCCAGGCCCAGCACTGGCCTCCCCTTACCCTGCCCCTCTCCCCGACCCTTGTGCATCGCCTTTGCCCAGCTCTGCCTCTGGTCCCACACATCCCCCTGGTGCCAGGTTTAAAGCTCTGAGCCGCTAGGATGCCCCTGGCTCAGGAGGCAGAGCTGCCGTGCATGGCTCAGCTCCCCGTTGCCACAAGCCTGTTGTCACCCGCAGCGGCACCCTGGGTTTTCCCTGCTTAAATGCTCCGCCAGGCACTCTCGCATGCTGGCGCATTGCTCTTGCTGCTGAACTAGCCAGCGGCGGAATTTTCTGGGGAAGAAAACATTGCCTTTGACCCCTCGTGATTCAGCTCAGCGGCTGGGTTGGCATCCCCCTGCTCACGCTGCTCACAGTGCACCGCGTAGCTGCAGCTCCCAGCATTTACAGCAGACCAGAGTCCACTTGTAAGCGCGGCCTGCGCCAGTCTAAACTGGCCTACAGAGCCCCTGCAAGGAAGTGGAAAGGACACGGCCTTGTGCAGTGGCAATGGGGAGGAGCACGAGGGAGACAGTCGGGCTACACCCAGCCCCCCTGTGCCCCCAGCCCAGCTGCACCCCCTCTCCTTGCACCCTGCAGAGGTGCTCCGTGCATGTCCAGGGGGGGCTGCTCATGGGTGCAGGAGCTCCGGGTGCCACAGGGGCTCAGGCTGCAGGTGCAAGGTGTGGGGGGCCGTGTGCCTGGGGTGCATGGGGAGAGCTCAGTGGGTGCAGTGAGAGCGTTGCGCACCGCATGCAGGCTGGGGACTCTGCGTTATTGCAGGGGTGCAGGCTGGGGGCTCTGCGTTACCGCACGGGTGCAAGGTGGGGACCCTGCGCTATCGCAGGGGTGCAGGGTGGGGGCCCTGCACTATCGCAGGGGTGCAGGGTGCGGTGGCTCCAGGCCAGACCTCTGTCCCTTGGTGGCGCTCGCGGAGGCAGGCCCGGCCGCCGGGCCGCGCGGCGGCACTGCAGCTCCCAGCAGCACTGCAGCTCCCAGCAGCACTGCAGCTCCCGGCGCGGCGGCGCCCGTGCAGCAGCACGACGGGAGCCGTAGTCCCGGCCCTCGCTCGCCCCGCGCGGCCGCTTCCCGGCGCGTTGCGGCCCGCGCGCCGCTCCCGCCTCGGGTACCGCGGGGCAGGGCCGCAGCGGCGGTGCTGGCGGGGCAGGGCGAGCCGGGCAGCCCGTCTGGGCCCACGGAACCGCCTGTGGGCGCGTGGCGCGGCGGAGCTGAACGCGCCGTTGCACGCAGGGCTCTGCCCGTGCTGCTCGCACAGGCTCCCGCTGCTGCGGTGCAGGCGTCTCTGTGCGTGCCCCGGGGTGGCTGGGGTGCTGCTTGGAGGGACAGTAGGACTAGGACCTGTCCTGTGCATTGCTCCCAGACATCCACCCTCACAGAGCTGCATGTGAGGGGACATACATGGCCTGGAGCTGGCTGAGCATCCTGCCCTCGACACGCTGCAGAGGGGCTGGGGGGAGCAGGGGCTCCAGGAGGCCACCCCAAGTCCCCACTAAGCCCTGTTTGGTGTCTTGCAGATGGAGGGCTCCGAGGAGCTGGAGAGCAGCCTCCTGGCGCAGCCCTGGGCCTCTATTCGCTTTGGCGAGTGTGCTTTCATCGCCAAGGCTTGCTTCAGGGACACGGGCTACGTGCTGCTCATCTCCGACCTCAGCAGCGTTTGGCACGAGCGTGCGGACACGCGGGCCGTGGCGCAGAGGTCCAAGGTGAGTCCAGGGCTGGCAGGCGCAGGGACCCCCTTTCCCCGCGTGACGGCCGTGGGTCCGGGCAGCCCCATGCAGCCGTGCCCACACACTGCCACCCCGGTGACCCGCGCAGCCTCCTCCCTGGAGCACAGGGAGGCTACTCAGTGACCCCTCCTCGCTGGGGCTGCGCTGAGGCCAGCAGGCTCATTTCACCTGTGGGCAGGGCGTGAAGCTGCTGTCTCTAGAGCCAGCACATAAAGCAGCACGTTGAAACCAGGTCCTGGTAGTCATGGAGGGACTCCTGCTCACTCTAACAGCCACGGTACTGTCCTGTCTACACAGCTCCAAAAAACACTGGATGATTCTCTGGCTACCCCTGGCCCAGACCCTGCTGCTGGGGCCTGGCAAACCTTTCTAGCTTGGCTTGCCTGGAAGAACTGCTGGGGCATGTCCATGCCAAGGCGCAAGGATGCTTTCTGCTACCCTGGGGCACCTGGAAGTAGTTTAGATCCTTGTGTGCTGCTCTGTCTGCTGGGGCTTTGGGTGCTGCAGGGCCACGCGGCTCCCCTAACGCTGCCTCTCACCAGGAGCTGAACAAGCGGCTGACGGCGCACGCGTCCTCCTTCCTGCAGCGCCTGGGCAGCCTCGTGTGCCCCTTGCTGGCGGGGTGCCCGGACGCCGCCACCTCCTTCTCTTGCCACCACGCGCCTGGCAGGCTCAGTGTCCGTGTGAAGAGCGAGCTCTCCGGACTGCCCTTCTACTGGGACTTCCACTGCTCCTCTGCGCCCGTGGAGATGGTGAGCGACGTGCCCGGCGGCCTGGCGACGTTGGGGACAGGACGGGCTGAAGCGAATGGCCATCATTTCATGCTTGGAGGCTTTGGAGAAATTTGGGGTTGTGCTGCTGGTGACAGGGTGCCTGGCTCTGCCTGCTGCCCGTGCTGAGGGTCACCAGCCCCGGTTCTCTCCTTTGGCGCTGTAGCTCCTCGGGCAGGAGTGTGCCAGCGGGGACCTTGCAGGGTGGCAGGGGTGATGGAGCACGTCCTCCTTGCAGGGAGAGGCTGCCCATTTGGGGATTTTACCCTCTGTGTATCGCCCTGCCCTGTACACCTATGACAGGTGCTGGGGAAGGGGGCATGAGTGACCCTCACCACAAAAGGATCCATAGGGAGTCAGGAGGAAAGGAGGGAATTCAAGTAGATTGAATCTCCCAGCTCTTAGGGAGCTGCTCCTATCTCAGGGCCACTTTGGTGTCTTTTTTCTTTTCCTTTTTTTTGGGAGTTTCAGGGAGTTTTCTGGGGTTTCCCTCTGGTTTCTGATGCTGCAGAGCTGATCCCCCAGGAGCAGCAGGGTCCTTGGAGCAGGGACTCATGAGCCCATCTGCTCTTGCCCACTGCCCCAACAGAGGAGGGATGCAGCAGGAATGGGGGCTACATCTGGGGCATATCCCACTTTAGCCCAAGAAGTGAACGATTTAAACTTTGCAAAAAAAACGAGCTCAGACATTGGATTTCCTGCAAATTCACAAACAGGTGTCAGGCTTGCAGCATGCTGGCCTTGCTGCGAGCCAGTCTAAAGCAGCGCGATCCCCCTCTCTCCAGACTGGCTCTGCGCGGAGCCGCACGGCCTGTCCCCGAGGGCAGCAGCAGGGGCTCTGCGGGCGCAGGGTGGCTTTGGGGAGCAGAGGCTGGGTGGGCACCCCAGCACCCTGGCCCTGCGGCCGTGCGCGCACAAGAGGGCGCCCGGCACCCGCTAACGGCCGCGCGGGAGCTGGCGACGCTGCTGCCGTGGGGCCTGCACGGGAGCCCTGCAGCCGCAGAGCATCGAAGGGAAGGGCTCGCTCTGAGCCGCTGCGTGCCCTCCTGCCAGGTCCCGGTGCCGGGGGGATAGGGGATGGCCTGCAAGGGGACAGGAGGGCCCTGCACAGCCCTTCTGCCCTCTTTGGGGACATAACCCGCACTTGCTGCGCGTGAGCGTCACGGGGAGCGGAGCTGGGCTTGTCAGCTGGCTGCAGCGCGGAGCGTCCGGGCGCTTCTGCTGCTGCACCCAGGGGTGCGGACGTGCTCGGCCTCCCCCAGGGCTCTGCTCACTGTGGGGACTTGCTCTTCGTCACTGGGCAAGAAGTGCAGGGTCTGAGCTGAGACGGTGCAAAGCGGTGTCCCGAGCTCTCTGCCTGCATCTGCTCCTCTCCCTTTACTTGAAAGTGCAGCGCATGCAAGGAGCCCAGGAGGGGCAAAGTGCTGAGTGTGGCTGCCTTGAATGCAAAAACAGGGTCTGATCCTGCCTCACTCGGCAGCCAGCCCGGAGTACAAGGTATATGCACAGAGCTGGAAGCAGAGCTGCTTGCTGCATCCCAGCTCTGCCTCCTGAATGCAGTGGCAGGGGGTGTGTGGCAGGGCCCCCATCCCTACAGCTGGCACCTTGGGGTGCAGAGCCCCAGCATGGGCTCGTCCTGGGCTGCGTGCCAGGGACGTGCTGCCTCCAGGAGTGGGGAGGCTTGGTGAGTGATGCTGTGTTGGGTGTCCTGTGGGCCAGGGTGGTCCCTCCTGGTTCTGGGGCAGGGAGATGTGGCCAGGGCTCTGCAGGCAACTTGGCCATAAGCTAAGGAGGGTGTTGTGGGCTGCAATGGGGAGTGTGGTGGGAAACCATGTGAGTTCTCAGGGTAGGGGTCTCTTCTACTGTGCATCTCATCTCCTGGGGAAGTCTTGCTGTTTCCCCAGGCCCCAGTCTGGGTGTTTTAGCCCCAGCTGTGTCTGTTGCCTGCATGGGAACGTGGTTTGGCGGGGCAGAGAACCGTGACCAGGGACTGGAGGCCTTGTTGTGGGCTGGGAGCTACACAGAGGGGCCCTCTGCCTCCTCCTGCACCCTGAGTTTCTCATGGTGGCTGAAGCATCACTCACTCCCCGTCCCTGTCTTTGCTCTACGGAGAGCCAGGTGCCTCCCCAGACCTTCCCCAGCGCGTCCTCTCTCCGTGCCAGGTCTCCCAGCACCTGGTGCGGCCCCTGATGCGGATGAGCCTGGCGCTGCACTCCCAGCTGCAGGAGCTCATGGCCCTGCTGCTCCAGAAGGACGCCGAGATTGACGACTACAGGGAGAGCGGGGCTGCTCTGAGCAGAGGTGAGGCGGGATGCGCGGGCACAGCCGGCAGGGAAGGCGCTTCCTTCCCCGCGCGCCGCCTGCCCTGCTGCCTCTGCCTGCTGCCCGGCGAGGCGCGTGTTTCCGTGCGGCAAGAGGGTCGCCAGCAGGCCGGCGAGCAGCCCCGTGGGAGCGGCGGGCACCGGGAGCCGGAGCACCTGGGGAGTCACCAAGGCGCTCGCCGCTTTGCTGAGAGCGCCTGGCGGCTGCCCAGAAGCCTGTGGTGATGCCAGCGAGGGCTGGCGCAGTGCTGCCGCACGCTCCGTGCCCGGCACTGCTGCATGATCCGTGCCTGGTGCTGCCGCATGCTCCATGCCCAGTGCTGCCATACGCTCCATGTCCAGCACTGCTGCATGCTCCGTGCCTGGCGCTGCCGCACACTCCGTGCCCGGCACGCTGCGGAGCGCTTGCAGAGCAAGCACGGTTCCAGGCCTTTGCTGCTGGAAGTGCAGCTGTGTCCATGAGTCTCCAAGTCAGGAGCCTGGATCGGCTCCAGTGGGGAATGGAGGGGTGCAAGCCCCCTCAGGTGGGCAGTGGGGGTGTGGATGAGGCCCCCCATTGCTCCCCCACATGTAGGGGCCCGTCAGCATCCAGGAGGCACAAGCTTCCACTTGGCTTGAGGGGAGACACCTGCCTTTCCTGGGGATCTTGTGCCCCCCAGACACTGGAGTGGATCTGGATCAGCAGTGACTTGTGTGGCATTGCCAGGAACGCCATGTGGCCCAAGCCCCTGTCCTGCAGTGCCTTTGTCCTGTGGCTCTCCAGGGTCAGGGCAGCAAGGAGAACCCCACTTTGGAAATTGGAACTGGTGCTGGGTCCTGGTGTGGGCAGGAGTCCTGTCTTTCCCCTTGCCTGAGCATCCTGACATAGGGGAGCACATCCTGGACACATCCTGGAAATAAAACACTTTGAATGAGAGACCCGTTGGAATGAGATAGAAGAGGGAGTTGTCCCTGTCCTGCAAGGTGGGAACGAACCAGCTTGGTTCAAGCATGTTGGAGCTATTCCCCTGCTCCTTGCAGCCACCCTTCCCCATGGATGGTCGGGATGGGGGTCTGGCCAGACCTGCCTGGGCTGATAGCGGCTCTCCCTTGCAGACCGACTACGGACAGAGCCCTTCCAGGAGGAGACTTTCCTGCAGAACTTCATGGCCAAGGTAAGGTGCAAAGCCTACTTCGCCGTGGAGACATGTGGCTTTTGTCCTGTTGTTTGTGTTGTGTTCCCCCCTCTCACCTCAGTGGTGCTTGGCTCTTCCAAGCAGATGGGCTTGAGAGAAATTGGAATTCGAAGGAGCAAGTCTTTCCTCTACCCCTTCCTCATTGCTGGAAACCATTGCAGAAGCACTGAAATGATTCAGTGCAATGAGGGAACATCAGAAGCAATAGATGCTCACAGGTGCAAAGAAGCAAGATTTGGAGATGCTTCTGAGCATTTCTGTGCAAGCTGTGAAAGACCATGAGCAGGGAGCAGTGGTGCCTGCTGGAGACCAGGGAGTCAGATGGGAATGCAGGGAGCACGTGGCATTGCATGGAAAGAAAAGGTCCTGCTTGGACGGGACATTGCTCTGAAAGACAAGTGCTGATGGTCATGCACAGCCAGCAATGAACCATCTGCAGCTTCTGAAAATTAGAGGTGATCCCTCTTTTACATGAAAGATATTGCGTCCAGCACAGGCATCTTTCCTTTCCCCCGGGTTGTGATGGATAGAGATGAATTCATTGCCGGACTGAAACTTGGAGGTTGCCTAGGGACCGATGATCATGACCAGATTACATTCACCCTGGGCAAAGGAAGGACATTCCTAAACAGTAATTTATATCCTTCATGCTTTGAAAGGGCTAATTTCCCAAAGCAGGGGGAAATTATGAGTGAAATCAGTTAGGAGGAAACATTTAGATAGAAAAATGTGAATGAAAATTGTGAGCTCTTTCAGAAGAATTTCAGAAGCCACAAAAAGCCACAATTCTACAATCAAGAAAGAGGGCAGCTCTGGCTGAAAGCCCGTTCTGGTTCAGTGGTGAAGTGAAGGCAGCAATTAGAAATAAAAGAGCAGTTTATAACAAATGGGAAAGCGGGAGTAGATAGCAATCAATATAAATTAGAAATTATGAAGTGTAGAAAATGGATAACAGAAGCTAAAAGCATCACGGAAAAATCATGACTAGCAGGGCTAAGGACAGAAGCAAAGGGGTTTATTTCGTGTATTAAGAAAGAAACCCCAAACTCTGAGCGATGGGATAAGCCTATTAGAGGATGGAGGTGGCAAAATGATTGATATTTGAGTAGACATGGCAGAAGTGCTCAATAAATGTTTCTGTGCTGTTGCTGGAAGGATGTGCCAGCATCAGGGGTGATGAAATATGTCTTTGTCTGAGGGACTGCTGAGCAACATCTGCTAGAGATGCACATCCAGCCTGAGCCCGAGTGTCCTCCAAGAGCTGGTGTGGGGTGTCTGGGCTGTGGGTGACGGGGTTTGGTGGTGCTGGACCGCTGCTCGTGCAGAGGGGTGTGCAGGAGAGGAGTGCAGTGTTGGCAATATTTGGATGAAAGAGATGGGCTTTGGTGAGGAAGAGCAGCTGTATGGCTGTGTGGAGGGGGATCCTGGTGTGCCTGGACCATGTGTCCATCCTGGCAGTGGCCAGGAGCAGCATCCTGGGGCACTGGACAAGGAACTGGAAGGTTGGGGTGATGCTCACCTTTGCTGCTGTTTTGGTGCTTGGTGTCAAGCTTGGTGTCAAGCTGTTGTGGTGCTTGATGGCACAGTGTTTGCAGGGCCTGGGCTCAGCTGGGACCTTCCCAGCTCACTTATCGCCTTGCTGAAGGCATGAGCCTGGGATGGGGGGCAGTGGGTCCCCAGTTCGTGCCATGGGGAACTGGGAGTGCTGTGGCCAACTACAGTATCTGGGTTTTAAAAAAGATGCTGAACAATCAGAGCAGGGTTGCAGGAATGAATGGAAGGCTGGAGAGGGAGCCTGGCCTTGAGAGACTTGGAAGAGAAGAGCTCTGTCGGGCTTATCAGAAAGAAAATTGAGAGATGCCTTGATTACAGTGCGTGAGGGTCTTTACAAGGAGAAAATGCTGGTTACTGAAGGGCTCTCTTTAATCTAGCAGAGAGCAGCAGAACATGAGCCAGTGATTGGGAGCTGGAGCCAGACCCAGACAAATTCAAACTAGAAATAAGGCACGTGGTTTTGCTACCAAGGACGATTAGCTACTGGGACGTGCTCCCAAGGGCAGTGGTTGAGTCTCCATCTCTTGATGTCTCCAAAAGTGGGCTGGGAGCCTGCTTGGAAGAAAACCGAGTTGCTGGGCTCAGTATCGGGGTGTGTGGTTGAACACTCATGGCCAAGAGGTCAGATGGAGATATCTGATGGTCCTCACATCTTTTTCCCCTGTAAAACAGAGCCTCGAAATGTGGGTGTTTAATGAGGACAGCAGTGCGTGCGTCTTGGCTGGAAGGCAGCTGTGCTGGGTGCACAACACCTTGGAAAGGCTCCACTTCCCAAAGCCTTGAGCATCCCTCCTCGAGAGCAGAGGACCCGCCAGTGCCCGCGCGGTCGCTGCCGCGTGCTGCCTGCACCGTCTCTTCTCCAAGCAGCCCTCGCGCCGGGCTTGTGTTCGCTCCGCTGGCCAGGGCGTTCTAGCCAAGCGCGGGGAGTTTTCCAGCAAAGCCCTGGGAATATTTATACGTTTAGGAAACGACGCTTTCACACACGCAGCTTTTGGCAGGAGTTCACGGCAGCTGCCGGGGTTTGGGCAGAGCTGCAGGGAGAGCAGCGGCTACCGGCGGCGCGCGCCCTGAGGCCGGGCCGGCAGCTTTTATTGGCCCGGTGAGGCGCTCACCGCGCGCGCGACCGGAGAGCGGAGGCGGCGGCAGCGCGGCCGGCGTGCCGGGAGAGGGCTCGGCACCGCGGGGGCCACCCTGGCCGCCGGCCCAGCAGCCAAGGGACGGGTTTTGTTGCTGGGTGTCCCTGCCTGCTGCAGAGGTTGCTCCTCGGGGCAACCTCGGGATACCCAGGAGTGGCTCATGAGGGTCTGTCCTGATGCCTGACGCTGCTCTGTGCAAGGACAGAGGCAGCACGGAGCCCTTCCCAGGGTTTCAGTGTTTTGCTGCTCAGCACCTCTGGATTTAGTAGGTGGATTTTCCTCCCGTGAGTGTGTTGGCATGTGTGCAAGACACGGGAGAGCTCCTGTCCACGGCGTTGCCCACATGGGCCTTCCCTTTGGAGACGGCTGAGGTGGAGGGGAGGAGAGCACAGAGGGATGCTGTGGGCCTGGCAGGGTGGTTCTGGCTCTGAGAGCGACAGACAGTAGGGCAGGGCGGCTCAGAGCCTCCATCATACACCTCGTGGGGGACGGGATGGCTTTCACGGGGCAGGGACACAAGAGGGACATGTGGGATGGTGGCACAGGAGTAGGCGTTATCCCAGTGTTTCTCTGGGCCAACGGCTGGCTCCCACCCTGCAGTGAATCAGCCAGGCTGAGCGTCCCTTTGCCCCCACTTAGCCACTTCCCACCTCCTCCCTGGCCTCATGGCTTAAGAAGCAGACTCCTGGAGTGGCCCAGCTCCCGCAAAGGGCCTGGATCCATCAGCACTCCGAGTTCCAGCCTGGCTATCTCCAGAGCTTCACTGCTTGCTTCACTACCAGTGTTGCAAAGGGAGCAAGGGTCTGACACCCACTCGGTGCACACACTGCACCCCTGCCCTGGCTGCAGCGGGCAGTCCCAGGGCGGCAGGTTGGGGTTCAGCCTGGGTGCAGGCGAGCAGCGCTGCACCACTCGGTCAAAGAGGAGCTGCAGTTGTTTTGGCTGCTTGGGCTCAATAGAGCAGCAATCAAAACCACTCGGATAAATGCGCAGATAGGGTCAGTTCAAATATAGCCCCGCGCGCCCCAGGATGTTTCACCCTGCGTATTTTTATCTCCGCGGCCGGTGCACGCCGGGGCGGCTGCGCTGCGCCTCCGGCTGCCCCGTGCACTTGGCTGCCGGAGCGGCGCTTACGGCAAACAGGACGCGCAGGGTTCACAGGTCGCCCCGGGCCCGGCGAGGAGGATGTGCCATCAAAACAAGCAACGCTGAATAGGAAGATAAACAAACAGGCAGCTTCCAGCGCGTCCCTGGCCGAGGGCGAGCGGGGAGCCGCGCGCCGGGGCTCGCGGGGCGGCCGGCGGCGCTGGCCGCTGACGTCAGGAGCTCGGGGGTCACAGCCGGCCGCATTGTTCCCCGGTGCGGAGCTGGGAAGGCGGCCAAGCGGGTTGGAGCCGCGGGACCGCGGGCAGGTGGAGGCGGGTGAGCACCGGGGCTGCTGCGGAGCCCCAGGAGCGGGCAGAGCGCCCGGTGCCAACCCACGGGTCTGGCCTGGCACCTGCTTGCGCTCTGCCCAGCGCTGAAAATGAGCCCCTTGAGAGGAGCATGTGCCCGAGGGCTGGAGGCAGCAGTGGGCTGCGTGTTACACGGGGCAGGGATGGCTGCCCCTAAACCTGAGGCAGCGCCATGCAGCCGGGCAATAACAGAAGTAGCAGAAGGAACCAGCCCTTTGGCTCCTTCCTACCAAAACCATTCCGACCAGGAATGGTTTTAATTAGCACAGGTAGTTGCAGCTCTGCAGCTGTGGATGCGGTGCCGGTGCACACAGCGGGCACGGCCCGGCAGCAGAAAGTGGGCTGCAGGTTCCCGTGCCCGCGCGGGCCAGGCTGGGTGCCCTGCCGCTTGCCTGCCCTCGGGCTGCTCCAGATGCACGCCTGCCTTAGCCAGCCTGCCCGTGCGCCCCTGCTCGTGCGCAGGAAGGTGTTTCGGGGTGAGTGTGGGCACAGTGCGCTGAGGGCCGACCGCTGCGTGGGGGCCTGGCCCTCCCCAGGGGTCTGCCACCAGCCGCAGGGCAGCGCGGCTTTATTTATTTATTTGCTGAGGCCTAATCAGGTGAGGGTGCCTGGCCAGGGCACGCTTGCTGGGCCGCCGCCGGCGACCACAGGCCGCTTACACAAGCAGTGACTCAGTGGAGCTTCACGCTGCTAAAACCGGACTTGGCACGGGCACCGTGGGGCAGCGGCGTGCCCGAAATAGCGCCCAGACCGTGGGCAAGGAGCAGCTCCGCAGCGCGGCGGCAGCAGCACCGGGCTGGGCCGGCTGCCCGTTGTGTGGCCGTGATTGCTCTGGTGCCCGCATGTCCCCGCGATGCCGGGCCGAGCCGCGTTGGGCAGCGGGCTGGCAGGATGCGGGATGCGGTGCCGGCCCACGGCCCCCGCGGCAACGTGGGGCTTGGCTGCCCGGCCCCGCGGCGGCGGCCACAGCCCTGGCTCGGGTCCGCACTGCGCCTGGGCCGCACGTGGCCGGGCGCACAGGGCTGCGTGCGCAGAGCCCGCACAGCGCCGGCGCCAGGTGCGGGACAGCGCCCTCGTGGGCATCGTCCCCAGGGCAAGACGTGGACGTGGGCGTGCAGCGGCTGCGCAGTGTGAGGTGTGGAACCCATGTGGGGTGTGCAGGGGCCCTTCCTCTGCGATCGGTGCCGTCCTCACCCTTGGGTGCTGTGCTGTGCCGTGCTGTGTCGTGCCATGCTGGGTCCTGCCATCCACACGGTGCAGGCTGTCCATGCTGGGTCCTGCCATCTACACGGTGCAGGCTGGCGCAGCAGAGGGGCTCACGGGCAGGCTGGCAGGAGGGGGCAGAGCCCTGTTCTTGCGGGAGAGGCCCCAGGCTGCCGCGCGCGGGCAGGGGCCGCCGAGGAGCCGCGCGCGGATGATTGATCTCGTGTCAGCGAGCGGTGGTTTGAGCTGGTGCCAGGCATGAGCTCAAACGGGAGCATTGAAGGGGGAGAGCCCCTTCCCCCTCCGGAAAGCGGTGCAACTGGAGCGCCTTGTGAGGGGCAATCCCCCGGCTGCCGCGCGCTGCCCCCGACCCACTCCCAGATGTTGGGTTATTGGGCCCTGTTCCCAGATGTTGGGTCTTCGGGTCCCGCACAGCCCCCTAACCCTTGGGAAGCGTCAGCTCCATGGAGCCTTTTTTGCCTTGGAGGAGAGAGGAGGAAGAGGGGGTGTGAGGGGAGGAGGATGAGGCTATGCCTTAGTGAGGCTGGTTGTGCAGTGGTGCCTGCCATGGGGCTCAGGCACCGAGTGCTGCAGCCACTTCCCAGTGCTGGGGAGGGCCAAGCAAAGGATCTTTGGGGCAGGAGAACAAGGTGACCCTTAACGGGGCTGTAAGGAAGTGCGTGTGTCAGCAAGAGACATGGCAGCCTCTCCATCCCCAGCTAATCGGGTCTCCATGCAGGTGCCCCTCCTGCTCAGCCCGCATGGCCAGGCAGCCTCTAAGCGAGCGTGGCAAAGGGGTCCCGCTGCTCCCAGGCCTCCCCAGAGCCGCTTCCTCCCAAAGCCCCACGTAGCCTCTCTTGTCTGCAGCCTCGTGCAGGGAGTAGGGCCGGGGGTGCAGAGCAGCTGGGCAGGAGGGCAGGAGGCAGTCCCCAGGGGATGCTCTGCATCGGGGTGCGCAGCCCCTTGGGCGCACACAGCCCTGCTGGGGCCGGCGCATTCCTGAGGCCGCTGCTCCCTCTCCGCTCGGACCTTTGTGCAGTATCTATCTGTGCAAGGAAACAGGGCCATTCATGTATTTCACTCTCTATTTATACCTCTCCCTTTCCGTATTTAGTGTGTGCACAGGCAGAAGGGGCAGCGTATGCCGGGGCGACTGATGTTCTTGGCTCCAGCGCTGGCTGGAATTTCGTCTTGGAATGTATCCTGAACCACTCTGAAAACACGAATAAATCTCTGTGTGTTGTGTGCATGTGTGTACACAAATATATAGACAACTTACAGACCCAGAGCCATATAGGGCAGTTGTGAGCTTTTCTATTTAAAGATACAAGTAGTTATAGGGCTCCCGGTGAGCCAAACACCTCTGTATCAAAGGGATGCAGGATGTCCTGCTAGAGGCCTGGCACCTTAGGAAATATATGGCCCTTTCCCTGCTGTCTCCAGGGATCAGAGATCGCCAGGCTGCCCACATACCCCGCTGCTCTCCAGATTTGCTCTGATCCCCCAGCCCAGGCATGTCACAGGGCTGCCTTTTGGAGGTCTCTGCTCCCCCTTTGCAAGTCTTTCTGTGGCAGTGGCAAAGACACCGATGTGCTCGGTGTGCAGCCGGATGCATCAGAGCAAAGATTTCAGGCTTGCTGGAAAACTGAGTAGCCCAGGGCTTCTGCAGAGCCGGGAGCTGCTTCCAGAGAGTTTCTGCGTCTCGTGGCTGTCTAAGGAAGGTGAAGGAACGGGAGAAGGAGAAAATAAGTACTGGGTACCAAATCCTGAGTAGGTGCTCAGTTGGGCTGTGGGGCCAGCTTCTTGGGAAGCACCAGAGGCCCTGGTGCTCACCGCTGTCTAAGGAAGGTGATGGGAAGGAGAATGTAAGTCCTGGGTGGCGGATGCAGGCGGTGCAGGCATCGCCTTGGGAAGCGCTGGTGCTGTGGCCTGGCCCAGCACTGGGTCCCTGGCACCTTGGTGGCTGCAGAGCAGGCACCGTGTTCAGCCCAGCTGGCAGCAACACCAGCATTTCTGTGTTCTGGATGCCGAAAAAGCTGACATTTGGGGCTGAAAATGCCCGTGTTTGGGCGCTAGCCAAAGGAGATGTGTTTGTGGGTGAGGGAAATTTGAGAAAATTCCTGCTGGGAGCTCTGCACGTGTGCGCGCGCGTGCCGGTGTGCGTACAGGGGAAATACAGTTTTCCTTTTTAAAAAAGCACCACTTATTTTTATACCGAACTCCAGAAGGGCTGAATGTGGAAACTTGGCCTGTCAGCAGCTGTCACAGGGGAGCGGGTCCCTGCCTGAGTTTGGGGGGAAACCACAGCTGGGTGTTAATGGGACTGTTAATGAATTAATGTTGGCTGCTGTGCGCGGGGGGAGCGGGCTCTCAAGGCCAGCCGCTCTCAGCACTCGTGCTGCAGCCTGGGGTCCCCTTGCAGCCCTTGCACGGCTGCAGCCCTTGCGCAGCTGCAGCTTTCCATGCAGCCCTGCACCTCAGCCATGTGCACACGTGGGACACTCCATGCCCTTCCTTCTTTGCTTCGAAATACCTGTCTGGATTGGGGCAAAGAGCTTGGAAATGTGCTGGAAAGGCCTGGCTCACACTTTCCCTCCAAAACAGTAAGGCAGAGTGCGGTGGAGCTGAGGACCTGGGCTGGAAATAGGGAAGGAAGTGCAGAGAGGATCTGGGAAAGAGCAGGATCTGCGTGGGGTGAGGTGCATCCTTGATGCAGGAACTGGGGCAGGTGAGCAGCGCTGGCTGGGAGGAGAAGGCTTTGCGACCGGGCAGGAGGGGAAGGAGAGGGAGCAGATGTGTCTGTCCTGCTCGAGCAGGAAGGTTGGACTGGATTATCTCTAGAGGACTCTTCCAACCTTAGCCATTCTGTGATTCTGCATGCGCAGTTGTTGAGCCTTGGCATAAGAAGGCGTATTCTTCTCCATGTACCTTTCCTGCTGCGTTGGAATTCAGACGCTGTTGGCGAGATCTCATCTTGTGGCGTCTCCTGCCTGGGGTGTCATCCTCCAATACCAGACAGCTGCCATGAAGCTGAACCAAGAGGAAGGGGATGTCCGTGCCATGGAAGGGATGGCTGTGCCAAGAAGGGCATGGTCCTGCTGTGGAAGGGGTGGCTGTGATGAGGAAGGGCAGACTCTGATGGAAAGCATATGGCCATGCTCAGGAAGGGAAGAGCAAACCAAAGAAGGGATGACCATGCTGGGGAAGGGTTGAGCATGCCTAGTAAGGAACTATGGGGTGGACAAGATCCTCAAGAAGGATGATGTTGTGGATGCAGATAGATTTAGGGGAGAAATGGCCTTTGGGGAGCCCCCTGGCACTGGTGGGAGGAAGGCTGGAAGAGCCTGGCCTTCCCTGGGAGCTCGGCTTTCTCCAAAGGGATATTGCTCTCCTACCCCTTACGTCTGTAGGGGCAGTGTAGACAGACCCTCACCTCAGTGAGGAAAGCCCTGCGGGCCTTCTGGGCTGGGCTACACGTGCCTGTCCCCACGGGCTGGAAAAGCAGCGTCAAAGGAGCCCAGAGCCCGTCCCGGAGGGCTCTGAGGCTCCTCTGTGCCCGGCTGCAGGCTCCCAGGGCCCGTCTCGGCCTCTGCCGGGCCCAGAGCCTTTCCAAACCCCATCGCAGACAGACGGATATCCCAAAAGCCGCTGGCCGCAGAATCTGTCCCCAGGGCCCCTGCCCTCGGTCCCTCTGGCTGAATGAGGTGGTGTGCGTGTGCCCAGACTGTCCCCTTCTGTGACTGTACAGTACACACGGCTAAATATACGTCTGTGCAGATACAGGAACTCAGAGGGGCTGAGTGATGCTCCCTTTCTATACCTCTTTTCATGGGGAGAGCTAATGAGATTCATGTCATTAAAGGGCTGATGTTTTGTGGGATGGGAGCCTTTTAAACGGGATGTGTCCTGGCTTAGTCATGGCAAATATTTACCAAAAAAAAAAAAAAGAAAAAAAAAAGGAAAAAAAGGGACATACCATGTAAAATTAGAGTTCTGAAAATAGTATTTAGAGCAAGTGGGAGAAAGGAACCTAAAACAGAAAATACAGCCCAGTCTGTTCAGGAGTCAGGGGAAAAAGGGAAAAAAAAAAAAAGAAAAAGCCAGAGATAAAACTAGAGAAACCTCGGCAGTAAAAACAGCATCTTGGTAAATAGACTATTAAAAAAATTCTGACCTGCTTTATGGCTTTCTTGGCTGCCGTTCAGCTGCGCTGCCCTGGCCGGCATGGAGGGAAGGTAGCGGGAGCCGGCGTCTGTGCGGATGCTCCGGGCCCCGGGACGCGGCTGCCGCCCCGGAGCGGCCGCGCGGGGCGTTAAATTTAGCCACATAATGATGGCCCTGAGGAGGCAGCCCTTTGTACCCATGCTGTAATTACTGCCTCGCTTATAAATTTTATTTTTCTTATTATGTTTCCTCCTCCTCCGCGTTGGGAAGGAAGGGGAGGGGGGGGTCTCCCGCAGCCCCCTCGCGGCTGCAGCCCCCGGAGGCTCCTTGGGGAGCCCTGGGTGCCGCTGCGGGGACCGCGCGGGTCCCCAGGCCCGGGGCACAGCGGAGCCTGGCAGCACCTCGTCCCACTGCAACGCATGCACAGGGGCTCTCCCTGGGTTTGGGGATGGGACAGGCGAGTCTGGGAGGTGCTGAGGTAGCCCTGCAGCCCCAAGGACAGGAACCGGGGCCTCCTGAGCACTGGCATCGCTCTTTCCTTGTCCAGGAGTGGTGGGCAGAAAGGGACCCAAGCCCTGCTGCAACCGGGGCTCCATCCAGCACGGGAGGCCCTGGCTCCATCCCTGCTCCTCCAGGGAAGTGGGAAGGCAAAAAGGATGAAGGCGGCCCCTGGGCGCCCTCCGTGTCCCCGCTCCGTGTGGGACACCGGGGACGGCTCCTCTCCGAGCTGGTGCAAGTGGGGGACAGTTTGAGGCAGGACAGGAACGTGCCAGAAAAGGTCTCGTTCGCCTCTTGTTTTCCCAAAACAAAGGAAGCGGCCTTGCATTGCTGGAAGTCGCGTGCTCGGGCTGTGCTGCCTTGTTATCATCCGATAACCCGGCGACCCCGGGGCTGCCCTGCTTCTCACCCGGCGGCCCGCGCTCCGGGATGCGAACAGCTTCCGCATTAGCTGCCCTTTGCAGGGATCCGCTTCCCGCCGGGGCCGCCCGGGGGGGCCGCCGGGGCTCCCTCACCCCGCGGCCACGGCGGGGACACGGGCGGCGGGACCTGGCGCGGGAAGCGCCGTGGTGGCAGGTGGCGAGGACGTCGGCATCGCCACGGGGCAGTTTGGGACAGCCGGCTTTGCCCCCAGCCCTGCCTGCTGGGGTTCCCCTGTGGGGGTGCAAGGAGCACAAGGTTTGGAGGGGACATGCATCCCTGCCAGCATCCCTGCAGGTTTCCGTAGTGGGGGACACTTGGGACTGCAGCGGTGCCACCAAGCAGGGCCCTTGCCCCACGTTCCCAACTATGCCGAGCAGAGGGGCTGACCCCAGGCAACCTTGGCCGCTTGTATGACACTGGTTCAGGGCAGGTGGCACAATATGAAACGGGGCACTTTGAAGCCACCAGGTCCTCAGCCCCGGGGGCCCGTGGCCGAGCTGGGGTGCCAGGCATTGAGCACACTGCAAGCCCCATTGCACCCACTGGCCAGGACGAAGCGCATGGGAGCACCGAGGAGCTGCCCACGGCCCCACGAGCACCGAGGGAGCCTGACACGGCCTCCCTGACACGAGCGGAACGGGCCAGGCCGCCCACGAGCATGCAAACCTGACCAGAGGCTCACGCACTTCCCTCCCCATGTATTTAGGTACGTCATGCATGCACCTTACTCATCCCCGTGTTTTTCTTTCCTTGCGCTTGGGTCTTCCCCCCACCCCCGCAAGGCATCCATAGCACTTATGACTTTTAATTTTTTTTTCTCTCTCCCTTTTTTTTTTTTTTTTTTTAATATACATATAATGCCCAGTTTGGGGATTTATTTTCCTGCCTCGGAAAATGCGCAGTATTTTTAGAGCGTGCCGGCGAGGCTGCCCGTCCCGCCTGCCTCTGCTCGTTGCTTACTCACCGCTTGTTCCATCTCTCGTTGCGCCGCGGCCGCCGCTGGCCCCGCTGCGGCGCGGGGGCCGCTGCAGCGCGAAGGCGCGAGCGGCCTCCCCGCTCCGGCCTCTGCTGAGGCCTGGGCTCGTGCGGCGCTGCAGCAGCCTGCCCTGTAATCAGGCAGCCACCGGGGCCGGCCGGCCTTGTAATAAAGCGGCTCTATATTTATTTGTGCTGTTTATACTCTGCTCTGTAATAAGGTGGGCGCCCTCCCCACCGCCCCCCTGTTTTACTTCGGGAATTTTTTCCGGGGTTCCGGCGGGATCTGCTGCCCTCCGGAGCAGCGGATGCGCCAGGGCCCATGTCCCATCCCTGCATCCCGCTCGGAGCAGCTTGTGGGCACATCGGGGCACATCCCTGGCTCCGTCCCGGCTCTCCACCGCGGCTCCGCTGGTGCCCCCGTGGCCCCCATCCCCACGGCCGGCTCTGCCAGCCCCCCTGCTTCCCCCTTGCTATTTCAACCTTGGGTCTTTTTAAAATCCCTTCATTAATGGGAGCTCAGTTGCCCTTTCTCCGGCGAGGCTCCGTGGCTGGAACAGTGACAGCCTGTTCGCCCGGGTGTCTGTAATTAAGCTCAATCTCTAGGTGAATACAACAATGTGACTGCACAGAATAATTCCTGGAGATCCTGACGCCGAACAGGAGAGTGGCCTGTGAGCAGCCCATTCACGCCTGGAATTCTATAAATACTTTACTATGTGGCACTAAGAAAACTTCAAGCCCTTCTTTTTTTTCTCTCTCTCTTTTTTTCTCTCTCTCTCTCTCTTTTTTTTTTTTTTTTTTTTTTTTTTTTTTTTATTAGTGCTACATAATATAGTAATTGTGCGCCTGGAAGGCTGCTCCTGCGGCTGGCCGGGTTCACGGGCTGGGGTGTGACCCAGCGCTGCACTGGCGCAGCGCGCCCGCGAGCCCGGGAAGCTCCGCACCCGGGAGCCCGGGAAGCTCCATGGCCGGGAGCCTGGGAAGCTCCGCGGCGCTCCCGCCGGCTCCGAGGCACTGCAGGTGGCTGGATGTGTCTGGACCCTAAAGCTCCTGTCCTGGAGCTCTTTGGGCCAGGATCTTTGGGATGCCCCAGGGCAGCTGGTGCTGACAGGGACATGTCCCCATGCTGCAGGCAGCAACACAGCCTACAGCAGGGCAGCGGAGGAGACGTGTCCCGGCCACGGTCCTGGATGCCACCCTGCATCCACTACGGTGCCCTGCTGTCCCCTGCATCCCGAGGCCTGCCGGCACTGTCCTCACCTGGCACCTGCCCGTGCCACGGCCGGCGGCTGCTTCAGCCCTGCTGCAGCACCAGCGAGATCTGCTGCCTGGCTTGCAAGGACCTTGTCAGCTCAGGCTGCCCCTTGCTGAGGGGCTGGGCCCCCTTAGTGCCGTTCCCCGGGCCCGTGCACCACCCGCTGCCACATCCCCCAGGCCTGGGCAGGCTCGTGGGGCATGGAACCGGTGCCACGGCCACAGAGCATCTACCTCCCTGCCCGGCTGGCTCCAGATCCCTGCGGTTTGGGACCTCAGGGGTGCTGGGACAGTGGGCACATGGCCTGCTCTTCCCACTGCTTAGCCTGGGGATGGGCACGTGAGCCCGGCCGTGCTGGATGGGCACGCCTGGCACGGCACGGCAGCAGCAGCCAGGGTTGAATGAGGATATTGCTGCATTTGCGGGGCCAAGGGTAATATTAGACCTGTGCTCCACGCTGATGTTCCTGAAAGCCGCAGCGAGCGTTAATATTCATGAGCCCCCCCGGGCCTCATCCATATTCATGCCTTTTCCCTAGACTGCGCGGCCCCGGCGCATTTTTCACCTGCTTGGCAGCTCGGTGCCCGGGGAAGGCGACTGCAGGCAGAGCCGCAGCCCCAGCACTGAGATGCGGACCCACCGTGCCAAGAGCTGGGCACCGGTGTGGGCCTCGCCATGGGCATGGGCTTGGACTAGATCGGCTTAGACTAGATGATCTCTAGAGGTCCCTTGCAACCTTAACCATTCTGTGATTCTGTGGTGCGGGGTTGCCCTGCGTCCTGGCTCTCTGTGTGCAGTGCCCTGTTTCACGGCCACCCGTGTGAGCTCGGAGCTCGGCAGACCTGCCGGGAGCACCCGGGAAGGGGATGGTGCCCCAGTGTCGCCGCTCTCCCCGGCACAGCCCTCTCCCTGCCTTGGCACCCCTGCCTCAGCAGGGCACTCGCCTAAATGCATCTCCCAAACCTGCAGTCTGTCTCTGGAGCTCTCGGCAGGGTCTGAGCTGGGTGACGCAGAGCAGAGCTGTAGGTTGTGTTGGGAAGGTCACAGATACCTCCATCCATCCCCTGCAGGGCTCCCATCCCTATCTCTCTGTGCAGCCCTGGTTGACCTTCTCTCATGATGTTGTTCCCCACCTCTGTGACCACAAAACTGGGGTGCTTCATCCCAAACTGCCTCTCAGCCCTCCAGGGGACAAGGTGGAGGCATCTGTACCTTCTTGCCTGCCACAGTGCTGGAAAATAGGTGCCCTGGGTGCCAGGGCTCTGGGGAGGTGACAGAGGCTCTCCACGGTGTGAGACCTGCCCCACCTTGGCACAGCTCTCTGTCACTCTCTGCCAGGGGGCTGTGGGCTGCTCTTGTGCCCCAGAAGCAGCACCAGTCCCCATGGGGCTGTGGCCCCGGGGAAGGGCTGGCGAGAGGAGGGAGCGCAGAGCGGCGGTCGCTCCCTGCCCTTGGCCACGTGGTGCCCACGGGTGCACAGCTGGGCGCCGGGGCCACCTCTGTGCTCGGGATCTGGGGACATGTCACACACTGGTGTGTGGCGGGGACGCGGCAGGTGGCGCCCTGCCTCCGGCTAGCAGGCCTGCGTGCGCGGAGCTGCGGCGCCAGCCTCGCATCCGCAGCGCCGGGCTGCGGCTCTGCAGCCCTGCAGCTTGGGACTGCAGCCCTGCAGCCTGGCACCGCACCCTGGCACTGCAGCCCAGCACTGCAGCCCGGCACCGCAGCCCTGCAACCTGGTACTGCAGCCCGGCACCACAGCCCTGCAGCCTGGCACTGCACCCTGGCACCGCAGCCCTGCAGCCTGGTACTGCACCCTGG